>JAQZBX010065254.1:0-16343 GCA_029593785.1 Cabassous unicinctus | reverse complement strand
GGCGGTTAGCTAGTGTCTGCACAACTTCAAGGTTCTGATAACTTGGGACACAGCTGCAAGGTTGAGATGTTTTTGCAAGGTCTCTCAAGGGAGGGGAGGTTATGTGCTTCCCAGATAGGACACTCAGGGAACAATAGAAAGTTTTCTTCTCTAAGTTACTTTGGGTAGGCTAATTTGGAGCTAGAGTACAACAATATTAGTTTTCATGTATGTTTATAAAGTTAGAATGCATAGCACTGGTTTATGTGCTTTACGTTTATATTAATTGTCCTATCTTATGGATGCAATTGTTTCCTTTTTTTCACTCAGCATTGTGTTTCTAAGCTTCCCCATTAGCCATATGTGGCTTGAGTTTTTCCCTGAATGGCATTTCTCTGCCCCGTATGCTATACCACTTCTCACATTTTACTTTTTCATTCACTTAGATACAGGCATCAAGTTTTGCTCCTACAAATGGCACTAGGCTGGGCATTCTAAACAGGTATCTGTGCATCTGAGTCTGCATCTGTGTGTGTGTGTGTGTCTTTAAGGCAGTAGTAAAGATCATGGATTGGGAAGATAAAACAAAATCAGGACACATTTGCCTATGATGAGAGATGGAAGTGAATTGAACTGAGGTGAACAAAGGAGATGAAAACTTGTCTAAAGTTGTTTTAACTTTAATAAAAATATTTGAAGCAAAACGGATACAATGTGAGCAATAATGCATTCTTAAAAGTGTGCATGTGAACTTCGGGTGTATTATTCTAGGTAACTATATTTCTTAACCTTAAAATATTTATTCCTGCCCTCAGGAAACTCACAATATATTAGGAGACCCAGAGCAAAAGTACAACAAGGAGTTGTAGGAGACCCAAGTCATAAAACATAAAAATTTCAACAGTATAAATATGCCTCAAATATTATATTACCCTTGTGCATGAGAAATGTAGTGGAGGGGATCATAAAACACAATACATGAGTGAAAATGTGCTTCCAAATGTTATTACAGTTAAACGAATTCTGGTTGGTTGAGTAGGATTATGATAGGCAAATGGGGGATGTTGAAAATATTTAAGAGAAGGTGACAACTTCTGAAAAGTACAGAGTTATGGCATTTTTAGTAAACAGAAAATATTTCTACTTAATTATAACAAAGGGTTTATGACATGTGATAGAGGCAAAGTGAAACTGCAGGTTCAGCTGGGGAAAATCGTGCCAGGTCAGTTCAGCCAATATGTAAAGCTTGTAGACATATTCTTAGTTGTGGGCTAATTAAGGATTGTAGAAGTGTGAAGTTAAGGGAAGTGGATTTTAGAAGGATAATTCTCTTATGTCAGGAGACTCCTGAATATCCTGCCTTTCAGATCAAGATACTTAGCAATGACCTTTTAGCAGAATTTCCTTAAAATTTTGAGAATTTTTAGTTAAAGTAGAAAGAATGGTAGTCTCCTCAAAGGTGAGAATGCATTGTGTGTCATATCTCCTAATTGTTTTATCTTGACAAAAATATAAGGGCTATATTGGATTAAAAAATATTGATGGATGTTTGTCTTTTATAATTTTGAGTTCATTGCAGCCATGCAATTAAATAATTGTATAAGTTAGCACTTGAAAAGGGAAAAGGAATATTCCTGATATTTGGCAAAGCATTCCACAGAATAGCAGTATCAAGATAGAGAACTGAAGGATACACTAGAGCTTTCTACTTAGAGGGTCACATAAGATTTCTTTGGAAAAGCAAACTATCAGCCAAAGACTATTAGGATACTTGGAGAGAGTAGTTTCACCTCACAATAAGTACACCACTAACATTATTTCACATGCCGATATGGTGGAATTCAAGAGCAGAAGAGGACTCTGGGCCAATCAAAGATGGGATTGGTTGATGTTCTTCAATTGGAGAATGGAGGATGTTCAACACCTGGGTAGCTTCCACTTCATACCTGTTTCTTTTATTTATGCCTGTTTCTTTTATTTATGGAAAATATTCTCCAATCTTAAACAACAATTGTTTTATTATGTTTTGTGGATTAAGTCTCCAAGCAAAGCTTAGCTGGGCAGTACTTCCTCCATGTGTTGTCAGTTGAGGGTCACTGGATGTATATAGCTGGTGTTAGGACTGATCATAGGGTCTAAGATGGCTGTTGCAGCTGGGTCCCTCTCCCTCTCCACATGGCCCCTGTAGCAGGATATTTAGATAACTTCAGGAAGCTCAGGAAACCAAGACTAAAAGAATCAGTTCTCTTAATGCCTAGGATTCAATCTGGTACAGTTTCCACTCTGAGCCCCTAGCCCAAGCAATCACAGACCAGCCCAGATTCAGTCAGACCTCAAATCTCACTGGCAATAGTGTCAAAGAGTTTGTGGCCCTCTTGAATCTCCCCTAATTCTATAAGTTAGGAAGCAGACATGGCACTTCCTCAGTCTAGCAAACAAACTTGCACTTGAGAGGCAGAACTGTGACCATGTGGCTGGCAATGCTTGGAAGGAAAATGAGCAGACAGGTATAGAAGATTATCTCTCTGGGTACCCGAACCAGAGTCAGGCTCATCCCATCGCCAGCTCACACTGAAGAGAGTTAAAAACAACAGTTGCAGGAAAGTCTTCTCCTCCCTCCCAAAGTAAGGGAACTACAGGGCATTGAGAGTTAACAGCTCGAGGGGAATCTGAACCAAGACATGAGCTCACATTTAAGAGTTACCTACACAATGAAGAGACAACAAGTCAACAAATATAAGGCTCACACTTTTAGAACAAATTTAATATAGGAACCGTAGAAAGCTTTCAGAAAGGTGAGTCTACCCTAAGACATGTATATTCCATTTATCTGGAATTGAACATTGTGATCAAGAACATGGAGTGAGAAAAAAATAAAGGATGAAAGGCAATACAAAATATTTAGAAACTCAGTGATTTGCTTAATAAGAGCCTGGATGCTGTGGAACTGCAAATTTTTGAGCTCAAAAAATGAAGCTGAAAAATTGCATCATTGAAGCACAAGAACAAGAAAGATAGAAAATACAGAAGATGAATTGAGAAATGTCAGAAGGGATTTCCAGAAGGAAAAACAGAATGGATAATGGAGAAGCAGCCGAGTAAGAAACAGTGTCCCAAGATTTAACATAACAATTTGAAAAGGACATAACTATTTGTAAGGAAGCAGAATTCACGTGAAGAAAGTCATACCTACACAAATTGTAGATTGACTTCAGAATATTAAGAAACATTAATAAATTCAGCAGCAAGGGTATGAATATAATGAGCCACTGACATGGAGAAGCTGCAGAGCACAGAGATAAAAAAAAAATCAGAAACCATACTGGGGCAGTTTGATATTACTTATGAATTATTTATGAAATCCAAAAAAGATAATTGACTGTTTGTAACCTGATCTGTTCCTCTGGGCTTCACACCCTTTGATTGTATAGATTAAGCTGAGATGCCTTTGATTAAATTATGTCAAGATTAGGGCTTTGTTTCAACCATGTCAGAAAGGCATGCAGGGTTGAGTCCCTGCCCTCCTTGAGTAGGCTATATAAATGGATGCTGAGTCAAGAACACATGGAGGTAGATACAAAGAGAAGATACACAGAGGATCCTGTGGCCTGGGGAGAGAGATGAGCCTGAAGGTTTACAGCTGGCATTTTGAAGAGAACAGAGCAGCTGAGCCCAGGAAAAATTAGCCGCCAGAAGAAAGACAAGACTTATGCCAGTCTACAGCTGAGATGGGAAGAAGCAGGACCCATGGAGCCTAAGAGAAAGAAGGAAGGCTGAACCCTCACAGACACAAATGACTTTGGGTGAGAAAGTGCCTCTTATGGTACCTTGAATTGGACTCCTTAGGGCCTTGTGACTGTAAGCTTCTACCCTAAATAAATACCCATTATGAAAGTCAACAGATTTCTGGTACTTTGCCTCAACACCCCTTTGGCTGACTAATACACAGACTAACTGGATTAATCTCAGCTTCACCAATTACTACCTGGATACATTTGGGCAGGATATTTTACTTTCTGCACTTCAGTTTTCCTATTGGGAAAATGAGGATAATAGCTACTTGCCTTGTAATACTATGATAATGAAATTAGCTCATAATTGCAAAATTATTAGAACACTGTCTGGTGCATAGTAAGTGTTAACTTGTTTTTGTTTTAAGAAAATTTTAGCAGCAGTGTGTGCAAGAGGACTATGAAGCTATCCTTGAGAAGTATTTAAAAAATAAATATTTAATACAAAATAGCCAAATCATCATTCAAATATGAAGGTGAAATAAAGATATTTAAGATATTTAAGGACTGAAGAAATTTGTCACCAATAGATACTCTTTGAAAGAACTACCACAAGATGTGCTTGATGAGAGAAAAAGAATGAATCTATGTAAAAGAGAGATGCATAAGGCAATGATGACCATAAACAGAAATAAAACCTTGTTGCCTAAATATGGAGAGATTTTTAAAAATAAATATCCTCTAGCAATCAGAAACAAAAATCTCTGATGTTATCATTAAGAAAAGGAGAGGAAAGTAGTGAGGATTGGGAGCATATAAAATAATGCTATTAATTTTTAAATCTTATTCTGGAGTAAAAGAGGATGTTGGTTTAAAATAGATATTTTCTAGGGTTTTAGACATGATGAAAATATTCTGGTTAGAGTCAATAATGGAAATAGTCAAAGCAGCATAAAAGAACACCTACCATCAAAAAATTACCAGAGGTGGGAAGATGGCATCAGAGTAGGCAGACCCAGCTCAACTCTCTCAAAAACAAACAAACAAACAAAAAACAGAGAAAGAGCCAAAATCTGTCCAAGGGATCTGCTATGGAGGTAAACAGGCAGACCAACCAGGACAGTGCAGTACATCTCCCAAGAGGGTGAGGGACAGAGAGATGAAGAACTCAAAACAACAAATGTGAGTTATCAAATCTGTGTGGTAGCTGGGAAAGGCTCCACTCCACAACCCCCAAGAGATTAAGCTGGGGTAAAATCCCTGGCTCACTGCAGCTGACTGAGAGGAGAACATACCACTTACTCCTTGTTAGATGTTAAAAGGGAAAAGTGAAGGGGGAGTCAGGGAGCTTTTCTTCAGTGAATTCAGCCAGGAGAGCCTGCTTTGAATCTCTGCTCTGGCCAATCAAATCACAGGAAAACTGAGATTGAAACATCTCTGGGGAAAGGTGCACTGATGATCGCCATCTGCTGGCCAATCTGAAAATTGCATGGACTAAAACTGCTTTTGGTTCTCTCTGTACCATAACTCCTGGGAAAATATCTGCACCTCATTAGTGAGGTATAGGCAGGCCCAATTTTGATAACTCAAGATGGACAATTTTAGAGACTTATAATAAGTTAAACCAAATATCAAAGAAGAGCTGTAAAAAAAAATTGGCAAGAGAGAAATTGGCCATCAGAGTAAATTTACCAACATATTCAAATGCCTAGACATCAGCAAAAACTTACAAGACATATGAGGAAACAGGAAGAAATAATCCAACGAAATAACAAAATATCTGAAGAGATACAGGATGTAAGGCAATTAATTAATTCTAATCACACAACTCTCCTAAACCAATTCAAAGATTTGAAAGAAAATATGACTAAAGAGATAAAGAATATTTAGAAGACACTGGGTGAACATAAACAACAATTTGAAAGACTGAAAAGAAAAGTAACAGACATGGGAATGAAAGACATGGTGGTTGAGATAATAAATACATTAGAGGCACATAAGAGCAGATTTGAATTACTCGAGACAGAATTAGTGATTTCAAAGACAGAAATTCTGAACTGGAAAAGACAAGAGAACAGTAAATGAAGAGAATGGAAAAAATGCAACAGGGAACTGAATAACAATGTGAAATGTATAAACATATGCATTATAAGTGTCTCACAAGGAGAAGAGAAGGGAAAAAGGGCAGAAAGAATATTTCATGAAATAATGGCTGAAAATTTCCCAACCTTTATGAAAGACATAAATATCAATATCCAAGAAGGACAATGCACCCCAACAGAATAAATATAAATAGACCTACCCTGAGATACCTACTATTTAGAATGACAAATATAAGAGATAGAGAATTCTGAAAGCAGCAAGACAAATTCAAAGCATCACATACAAGAGGATCTCGATAAGATTAAGTAATGATCTTTCATCAGAAACAATGGAGAAGAAAGTGGTATGATATATTTAAGGTACTGAAGGAAAAAAACTGCCAGCCAAGAATTCTTTATCTGGAAAAACTGTCCTTCAAAAATGAGGATGAGTTCAAAGTCTTCCCCGACAAACAAAAGTTGATAGAATATATTACCAAAATACCAGAATTACAAGAGATAATAAAGGGAGTGCTGCATCCTGAAAGGAAAAAACAAGGGCAAGAGACTTGGAGAAGAGTGTAGAAATGAGGAGCAAGAGAAAATTAAAGGGTAAAATGACAGACAATTATAAGATATGACAACAGTAAGCTAAAGGACAAATTGGATGAAATAAGTAATGCCTTTACAGTAATAATATTGAATGTTAATGGCTTGAATGCCCCAATTAAATTACATAGACTGATAGACTAGATTAAAAAAATATGAGCCATCTATATGCTGTCTACAAGAGACTCACCTCAGACATGAGGACACAACGAGGTTAAAACTGAAAGGTTGAAAAAAGATATTCCATGCAAATAGTAACCAAAAAAGAGCTGGAATAGTGATACTAATATTGGATAAAATGGATTTTAAATGAAAAACTGTTCTAAGGGATGAAAAGGGTCATTATATATTTAAAAAGGAGGCAATTCACCAAGGAGAAATAACTATATTAAATGCACCTAACCTGACTGCGCCAAGATATATGAGGCACACATTGTCAAAGCTGAAGGGAGAAATCAATGTCTCTAAAAAAATGGTAGGACACTTCAATATACTACTTTCAGTATTGAATGGAACATCTGGAGAGAGGATAAATAAAGAAAGAGCATCTATACTGATGCTAGAAGAAATGGAAGATCTCAACAAAACAAGCACAAGTGAAGAAATTGAAACAGTCAACAAAACCTCCCAAAGATGAAAAGCATGGGACCAGATGGCTTTGCAGGCAAATTCTACCAACTCTTCAAAGATGATCTAATACCAATCTTGCTCAAGCTCCTCCAAAAAGTGAACAGGAAGGAATGCTACCACACTCATTTTTTGAAGCCAGCATCACTCTAATAACAAAACTAGATAAAGGTAATATGAAAAAAGAAAATTACAGACCAATATCTCTAATGAACATAGATGCAAAAGTCCTCGACAAAATTCTTACACACTGAATCCAAAAGCACATTAAAAGAGTTATACACAATAATCAAGTGGTTTTACTGCAGGTATGCAAGGGTGGTTCAAAACAAGAAAATCAATTAGTGTAATAAACTGCATTGATAAATTGAATAAGAAAAAGCATATGATCCTCTTGATTGAAGCAGAAAAATCATTTGACAAAATACAGCACCCTTTCTAGAAAAAACACTCCAAAGTATAGGAATAGAAGGAAGCTTTCTCAACATGGTAACATGCATATATGTAAAAGCTACAGCTACAATTATACTCAACAATCAATGACTCAGCTTTCTGCTGAGATCAGGAACAAGACAAGAATGCCTACTGTCACTATTTTTATTCAATATTGTGCTAGAGGTTCTAGCTAGAGAAATTATGCTTGATAAAGAAATAAAAGGCACTCAAATAGGAAAGGAAGAAGTAAAACCAGTCCCTTATGATATGATCCTATATCAAGAAAAACTTGAGGGACTTCTAGGAAGATGGCATCAAAATAAGTAGGCAGAACTCAGCTCTCTCACAAAGAAGAATGGAGAAAGGGCAAAAACCTACCTGAGGGTGCTTCTTTGGGAATTTGCTATGCATCATTCAGGAGGGAGTGAGACAGGGAGACAAAGAGGCCAAAGGAAAATGGGACTTACTCACCACTTGGCTGGGAAAAGCACATATATCCTGCCCTAAAGGCAAATAACTGGAGTGGTAAAACTCCTGACTCACTGCAGCCAAGTGGGAGGGAGCATTTCCCCAGAGGAAGAGGTGTCTGGCAGAGGGTGGAAAGTAGTTGGCTTTTTTTTTTTTTTTTTTTTTGGTGAGTTTGGCCAGCTGAGCCCCCTTGAATCTCAGGAGAGACCACAGCCAGCACTGAAGTGTCCCCAGGGAGAGGGGAAGGATGATCTGTTTAGGCAGGATGTCTCACCCAGCTGCCCTGGGAAAGAGAGGAACTAGTTCAGCGAGGGGCCAGAGACAGATGCCTAGCCAGCCCAGCTCTGGCTGACTGTTAGAAGCCCAACTTGCTTGAGGGAATAGGGGTGGGAAGAGCCAGATAAGCTTTCAGAAGCCTATTTTACCTATGAAGTGCTTGTAGCTCATTGTAGGAATTCCTGCCTTGTGTATATGAGGCTCTTGGTTTGATTCTGGGTACCTTCTTTGAGAAAGCATCCAGATAATGATCCACCAGGTTATTAGGTACCCAGCTGGCACCTTATGACAGGGCTCACATAGACTCAGATTTGTTTTAGTGTTGTTGTTGTTGTTGTTTTTTATCTGTTAGTTTTAATTTTATCATTTTTTTCCAATTGGTAAAATTGGGTACCTCTCCTGTGGAGGGCAGGCTGCAGGGTGATTGACTGATGAGCACCAGCAGCCTGAGAAGGTCCCTAGTGGCCTAAGAGGGAAGCCTGTTTTTCCTATGTTGTTTTATGTTATTGCTGTTGTTTTGTTTTTTGTTTGTTATCTTTTCTTTTCTTTGATTTCTTTTTTCTTTTATTTATTTTTTTTAGCTATGTTATTTCTTTTCTTTCCTTAATTTTTCCATCTTCTATCTTCTTATGCTTTACTTTTATCTCACCTCTTCTTGTCTGGTCTTCATTTTTTTTCTTTCTTTCTCTCTTTCTCTTTTTTCCTTCTCTTCTCATCTCATCTTTCAAGTCTTTTCATCCATTCTATTTTTTTCTATTTTGTTTCTTGTTTCATTTTTTCTATTATATTCTTATTCATTTGTATTTTTTTATGATTTTTAACTCATATTACATATTTATTTTCCTAGCTCTTGTACAGTTCCTCTTCTACTTATTATTATTATTATTATTGCTATTATTCTTTTTCTCTTCTTATCTCTTTCCTTTTCTCTGGTCCTAATATTTTTTTTTTCAAGGGAACAAAGACAACTGCAAGGGTATAGAATAAGAGGAAACAAGTGTCAAAAAGGAAGCTTAGCACAAAAACAACAACAAAATAAAACCCTAGAGTAGAAAGAGAAGCTAATAAACTGAATAATCCCATCAAGATAAACAGATGCCTAGAAACCAACAAAAAATTACAAGCCATATTAAGAAAACAGGAAAACATGGTCAAGTCTAATGAAGAAAATAAAAAAACAGGAGGAGATGCAGAATGTGGAACAACTATCAAGGATGTCCAAACAAAATATCATGAATCAAATTAATGAAGTGAAAGAAAAGAGAAAGGATATTAAGAAGACACTGGGTGCACATACTGAAAAAATTGTAAACATACATAAAAATATAACAGATCTGATGGTGATGAATGGCAGAGTGAAGAAATAAATATTCTGGAAGCACATAACAGCAGATTTGAACAGGCAGAGGAAAGAATCAGTGATGTTGAAGACAGTACATCTGAAATCAGACAGATAGTAGAACCTATAGATAAAAAGATAGAACAAATCCAGCAGGGACTTAGGGATTTGAATCACAGCACAAAACACAAAACCATATGCATATAGGCATCCCTGAGGGAGAAGAGGAGGGAAAGGGGGCAGAGGGAGTGTTGGAGGAAATAATGGTTGAAAATTGCCCAACTATTTTTAGGGACATGGATGTACATACCCAGGAAGTACAGTGCATGCAAACAGTATAAATCCTAACATACCCATCCCAAGACATTTACTTATAAAATTGTCCAATGCTCAAGACAAACAGAGAATAATGAAAGTAGCAAGAGAAAAGAGATCCATCACATATAAGGGAAGCTCAATAAGACTAAGTGCTGATTTCTCTTCTGAAACCATGGAGACAATAAGGCAGTGGTATGACATGTTTAAGGTGCTAAAAGGAAAAACAGCCAAGAATTCTCTATCCAGAAGTTTGAAATTAAGAGAGTTTGTCAACAAGAAACCTGCTCTTCTAGAAATACTGAAGGGAATTATGCAGATTGAAAGAAGAAAACAAGAGAAAGAGGGTTGGAGGAGAGTGTAGGAAGAAAGATTATTGGTAATAACTAAAAAGATAAAAAAGAAATAAAAACAACATGTGACAAATATAAACCTAAAGAAAATATAGCTAATGTAAGTAATGCCTTGACAGTAATACCATGGAATGTTAATGGATTAAACTCTCCAATCAAGAGGCATAGATTAGCAGAATGAATAAGGAAACATGACCTATCTATATGCATCTACAAGAAGCTCACCTGAGACCCAAGGATGCAAGATGGTGGCAAGCGAATGGTTGGAAAATGATTTTACATGCAAACAATAACTAAAAAAGGGTGGGAGTAGCTATACTAATATCAGATAAAATAGATTTTAAATGCAAAACTATTGTAAGAGACAAAGAAGGACACTATATATTACTAAAAAGGGTAATCTATCAAGAAGAAAGAACAATCATAAACATTTAGGCACCTAACAAAGTCACCTCAAAATATATGAGGCAAACATTGGAAAAACTAAGTGGAGAAATAGATGCTTCTACAATTATAGTGGGGAAACTTAATACACCATTATCACCATTAGACAGAACATATTGATAGAGGGTCAATAAAGAAACAGAGATCTTGAATAATATGTTAGAGGATCTAGACTTAATAGACATATACAGAACATTACACCCAAATACAGTAAGAAATACATTCTTCTGAAGCACACATGGATCATTCTCCAGGATAGACCACCTGCTATGCCATAGAACAACTTTCAAAGAATTCAGAAAGATTGAAATTATACAAAGTAATTTCCTTGACCACAATGGAATGAAGATGGAAATTAGTAAGGGGCAGAGAACCATATTAGGTGCAAAGACATAGAAGTTAAACAACACACTCTTAGACAATCAGTGGTTCAAGGAGGAAATGGCAAAAGAAATCAGTAACTAACTTGAAATGAATGAAAATGACAACACAACATATCAAAACCTATGGGATGCAGAAAAAGCAGTGCTGAGAGGAAAATTTATAGTCATAAATGCCTATATTAAGAAAGAAGAAAGCACTAAAATCAAAGACCTAACTGCACACCTGGAGGAATTAGAAAAAGAACAACAAACTAAACCCAAAGGAATTAGAAAGAAGGAAATAACAAAAATTAGAGCAGAGATAAATGAAATTGAAAATAAGAAAGCAATAGAAAAAATAAACAAAACCAAAAGCTGGTTCTTTGAGAAGATTAATAAAATTGACAAACCCTTAGCTAGATAAACAAAGAAGAAAAGAGAGAGGATTAAAATACATAAAATAAAAAAGGAAGGGGGTATCATCAGTGATCCCACAGAAATAAAGAGTATCATAAGATGATACTTTGAAAAATTTTATTCCAACAAAATGGATAACTTGGATGAAATGGACAAATTTCTAGAAACATACAAGTAGCCTACATTGATGAAAGAAGAAATTGATGAGCTCAACAGATGAATCACGAATAACAAGGCTGAACTAGTCATCAAAAACCTACCAACTAAGAAGAGCCCAGGACCAGAAGCCTTCACAGGTGAATTCTAACAAACATTCTAAAAAGAACTAACACCAATTCTGCTTAAACTCTTCAAAAAAATAGAAGTCGTGGGAACAGTGCCTAACTCATTTTAGATGCAAACCTCACCCTAACACAAAAGCCACATAAAGACATCACAAAAAAAGAAAACTACACCCAAATCTCTCTAATGAACCTAGATGCTAAAATTCTCAACAAAATACTTGCTAATCATATTCAACAACACATCAAATGAATTATACACCACAACCAAGTGGGTTTCATCCCTGGTATGTGAGGATGATTCAACATAAGAAAATCAATCAATATAATAAACCACAGTAACAGATAGAAAGAAAATAAATCACAAGATCATCTCTATTGATGCAGAAAAAGCATGTGACAAAACAAAGCACCTTTTCTTGTAAAAAACTCATTAAAAAATAGGAATAGAAGGAAACTTGCTCACCATGATAAAGGGTATATATGAAAAACCCACAGTTAAGATCATATTCAATGGTGAAATGCTAAACATTCCCCTCTAAGATCTGGAAGATAACAAGGATGCCCACTGTTACTGCTCTTATTCAACATTGTGGTAGAAGTGCTTGCTCCAGCACATAGGCAAGAAATCAATGTAAAAGGCATCCAAATTGGAAAACAAGAAGTAAAAATTTTACTATTTGTAGATGATTTGATCTTATACATAGAAAACCCTGAGCAATCTACAAGAAAGATTCTAGAGTTGATAAAAGAGTTCAGTAAGTTGTTAGGATATAGATTAACATGCGAAAACCAGTAGCATTTTTATTACACCAATAATGAACAATCTGAGGAGGAAATCAAGAAAAACTTCCATTTACAATAACAACTAAAAGAATCAAATGCCAGGAATAAACTTAACTAAAGGTGTAAAGGATTTGTACATAGAAAACTACACAACATTGTTCAAGGAACAATGTTCTATTCTCTAATATAATGACAAGAATCCCCCAAGTACAAGGGCAGTACCTACTGAAGGAAAACAGACCATTACGCCAGGCTCTTGATATTGATGTTTGTACTTATGAACCTTTTCTTTTGACATTGAAACTTACCCTAGTATTATATACTGCCTAAGAGTTATCTCCTGTAGCCTCTTTTTTGCTCAAATGTGGCCTCTTTCTAAGCCAAACTCAGCATATAAATACACTACCTTCCCCCCAGCATGGGACATGAGCCTCTCTGTCACCGAGGGATCATTACTAAGCACATACAAGCAATGCATCTCGAAATAGACCTTGATCAAAAGGGAGAAATATTAAATACAAATGAATTTTTATTGCTAAGAGATTTCAAAGTGAGTCCTGAGGTCATTACAGAAGATAAGCTTGTGCACATCTCAGCAGGATCTCATTGACTGCCACAGTAAACAGTGCCTCAAAAAGCAGGGCTCCTGAGGCCTCTAGAGATATCCACACACTATAAGCAGGGCAGACAGCTCAGGAATTTGGCACCCTGTCAGTGGGCCTTACACTGGAATTTATACTCCACAGTGTAACAGACTTTGACTCATTTTTAGTTTCCCTACACAAGGCTCTTCTGCTCCTCTTATTTGAACCTATAATTAGCACTATACTTGTTAAATATATGTCCCAGAGACTTAAATCTTTGGTCCATTCATGTGTTCAGTTGAGTTCTGAATTTCAGCAGAGTTGCAACAACTACTCTCCAGTTCATTGGGCTCACCAAGGACAACTAACATGGAGATGATGGATGGACAATGCTATCCTGAAGAAGAGAGAGTGTCTGCAGCTGCAAGCAAGATAGTACAATCCATCTGCCCACGGGACCTAGGCCCCCTCTCAATTAGAAACAGAGTGGTTATGATCTTCTATAAATCCTCAAGATTGGGGAATGAAAAATGGACTAAAATAGACTTATTATTATTCAATTATAGGCTTATTTGTATTCTGACAATGGGAGAATTTTTATCATTGATATGAAGGCAGTGGCCACCAGAGGTCCTAAGGGGAGGGAGAGGGAAGAGTAAGTGTAATATGGGGCATTTTAGAGATATTGGAATTGTCCTGCATGACATTGCAATGACAGATATAGCCCGTTATATATTTTGTCATAACCTACCAAATTGTGTGGGATATAGTGTAAAGTATAAAGTAAACTATAATCCATGGTTAGTAGCAATGTTTTAATATGTGTTCATCAATTTTAGCAAAGGTACCACATTAATGAAGGTTGTTGTTGATATGGGAAGTGTGGGAGGGGGTGGGGGTGTGGCAAATAGGAATCCCCTATATTTTTTATGTAACATTTGTGTAATCTAAAGCTTCTTTAAAATAAAAATTAAAAGTTTAAAAAGAAAAAGAAACTCCTGAAAAGTCCACAACAAAGCTCATAGAACTAATAGACGATTTCAGCAACATGGCGGAATACAAGATTAATATGCAAAAATCAATAGTATTTCTATAAACTACTGATGTGCAATCTGAGGAGAAAATCAGAAAAAAACTCCATTTATAATAGCAACTAAAAAAATATAATATTGAGGAATAAACTTCACTAAGGATATAAAGGGCCTGTATTCAGAAAGCTACAAAACTATGCTAAACAGAAACAAAGAAGACTTAAATAAATGAATGGACATTCTGTGTTCATGGATTGGAAGAGTAATATTGTTGAGATATCAATTCTACCCAAACTGATTTACAGATTCAACACAGTCCCAATAAAATCTCAACAGTCTTTTTTGCAGAAATGGAAAAGCTAATATTCAAATTTATTTGGAAGGTTGAGGGGCCCTGAATAGCCAAAAATGTCTTTAAAAAGAAGAATGAAGTTGTAGGACTCTCAGTTCCTGAATTTAATGCATATTACTTAGCTTCAGTGGTAAGAACAGCATGATATTGGCATAAAGACAGAAAGATTGACCAATGGAACCAAATTGAGAAGTCAGGAATAGTCCCTCCCATCTACAGTCAAGTGAATTTTGACAAGGCAGCCAGTCCCTCCCAGCTGGGCCAGAACAGTCTATTCAACAAATGGTGCTGGGAGAACTGAAGAGCCATATCCAAAAGAAAGAAAGAAGACCCCTAGCTCACACCTTATAAAAAATTAACTCAAAATGGATCAAGGACCTAAATATAAAAGCAACAACCATAAAACTCCTAGAAGAAAATGTAGGAAAACATCTTCACGATCTTGTGGTAGGCACTAGTTTCTTAAACCTTACACCTAAAACATAAGCAACAAAAGAAAAAAATAGGTAAATGGGACCTCTTCAAAATTAAACACTTTTGCATCTCAAAGAACTTTGTCAAAAGAGTGAAAAGGCAGCCACTCAATGGGAGAAAATACTTGTCAATCACATATCCAATAAGGGTTTAATATCTAGAGATCATACAACTCCACAATAAAAAGACAAAGTACCTGATTAAAAAATGGGCAAAAAGTCTTGAAAAGACAATTGTCCAAAGAAGAAGTACAAATGGCAAAAAAAAAACAACACAAAACAAACAAACAAACAAACAAAAAAACACATGGTAAAATGTTTAACATCATTAGTGGTTAGGGAAATGCAAATGAGATATCATTTCACACCTATTAGACTGACCACTATTAAAAAAATCAGAAAACTGTAAATGTTGGAGAGGATGTGGAGAAATAGGAACACTTATTCACTAAGTGGGAATGTAAAATGGTACTGTCACTTTGAAGACCTATTTAGCAATTCCTAAGGAAGTTTAATATTGACTTGACATGTGACCTAGCAATTCCATTACTAAGTATATACCCAGAAGAACTAGAGCAGTGACACAAATAGACTTCTGCACACTGATGTTCATAGCAGCATTATTCACAGTTGCCAAAAGTTGGAAACAACCCAGGTATCCATCAATTATGAATGGAAAAAACAAATTGTGGTGTATACACACAATGAATATTATGCAGCGGTAAGAAGAAATGAAGTCGTGAAGCATATGACAACATAAATGAAACTGGAGGACATTATGTTGAGTGAAGCCAACCAGACACAAAAGGACAAATATTGTATAATTGCACTATTATGAACGAAATATATTATGTAAATTCATGGAATTAATAATTAGAATTTAGGTCACCAGAAAATAGAATGAGGGTAGAGAAGTATTAAAAGTAACTTCTACCCTCTCTATATTTTAAAATATATTTTTATATATTTTTAAAAAGATACTTAGATTACATAAATGTTATGTAAAAAATATAAGGGATTTCCATATGGCCCATTTCCCACACCTCCCACATTTTCCCACATTAACAACTTCCTTTATTAGTGTGGTACATTCATTGCAATTGATGAACACATTTTGGAGCATTGCCACTAAGCACAGGTTATAGTTTACATTGTAGTTTACACTCTGTCCCAGAAAACTCTGTAGGTTATGGCAAGATATATAATGGTACCCCATCTAAGTACTAACTGGCCTGACCTTGCTTAGCTTCCGAGATCAGACGAGACCAGGCTTGTTCAGTTGATTAACTTCTCTTTCTACTCTTGGGTTTTATTTAGTTGCTGTTTTTTGTTTGTGTGGTAAGTTTTCTCTTTGACATTTCATTCCTCTTATTCTATTTCCTTGCTGTTGTCTACATTCT
>JAQZBX010065252.1:0-16343 GCA_029593785.1 Cabassous unicinctus | reverse complement strand
GCCACACAGCAAGATGATGACATAACAGGAAAGTGACACAAGGGAGGGCCAAGATGAGACGCACTAAAAAACCAGGAACTAAGGTGGCACAGGCGGTAGTAGGATGCCTCTCTCCCACATCGGAGGTTCCGAGGATCGAATCCTGTGAAGACAGGAGAAGAGAGGGTGGGAAACGGACACAGAGAGTTGCCCAGCAAATGGACACAGAAACAGCAAAAATGGGGGGGGGGGCAGTAAAAATGGATAAAAGTAAATAAATAAATAAATCCTTAAAAAAATGTATAGTGGAGGAAGATTTGGACTATAGTTAGTAGTAATACTTTGACGACGCTCTTTCATGATTTAACAGATGTTTCACAACGGTGCAGGATGTTTGTGTGTGGGGGGGTGATGTGTGGGAGCCCTGTATGATGTTATGCATGTTTGTTTTGTAAGATCACGGTGTTTACTGAACACTTATAGTTTATGTATGTTCATGTATGAATGATATACTTCAATAAATTGTTTAAAAATAAATAAAATAAAATAAAATAAAAAGACATAACAGAGGCCCCAGGAAGAGAGATGATCCATTTGCCTCATAGTTTACAGCTGATCTTGTGAAGAGAACAGAGAAGCTGGGCCCAGAAAGAAAGGAACCACAGGAGGAGAGGCAAACCCTATGCCAGCCTACAGCTGAGATCTGAAGAAGCTGGACCCATGAAGCCTTAAGAGAACAGAGGGTGGACCCTCACAGACATTGCCTGCCATTTGCTTCAACATACGGCAACAGAGTTTGGTAAAGAAGTAACATTCACTTAGATTATTTAGGGTAATGTAACTGTAAGCTTTTACCCCAAATAAATGCCTTTTATAATAGCCAACAGATTTCTGGTACTTTGCAACAAGACCCCTTTAGCTGACTAATACAACACTTTACAAGGTTGAGATTTTAGTTTCCATTGTAATTCTGCTACTTGCACAATGAGGTTCTGGGTCTGGTTTGTCAAAAACCTAAGTATACACAAAACAAGATGTTCCTTCAGGGCACACATATAAATTTCATATCACTCATGAGATAGCTAAGTTGCAAATTTGAAGCCCTTGCCTCTTTCCTTTCATTTATAATTGTATAAATGTGTATTTAAGAAAAACCAGCCAACATCATTGTACCTTTTAACTCCACAAAACTCTGCTAATGTATCAAAAACACTCTCACTCAGAGCCTTGCCTCTGGTAAGCATGGGTGTAGCCATATCCAGTAGTGATAATTTGCATATCTCTATTACCAACAAATGGCATGGGCTATCAGTGGCCTCCTGATTATTGGAACCAGATTCATTGGTACCTTTGAATCTATGAGTAGAGGGCAATAGCAAAAACGCTAGAACCAACTCAGAAATCCCATCTTTAAGATTCTGTTTCTCAAGAAACACTCCCAGTACCAAACTCTATTAGTCAAGGTTCTTTGGGGAAACAGAACCAACAAGATATATCAGTAAAGATTAAGAGAGTTTATAAAATTGTCTCCAAAGACCATGAGGATACATGAATCTAAATTCTGAAGGGCATGCTGCAAGCCAGGAATTCAGATGAAGGTCCATGATATTTTCCCCAGGAGAAGCTGTTTGTCTGAAGTAGATATGGGAATTCTCTCTCTGACTGCTGAAATCACTTCTTCTTTTAAGGCCTTTCACTGATTGGATGAGATATCTCTCATTGCTGAAGGCAATCTCTTCAATTGATTCTAGGTGTAATCAGACATGAGTGAAATCAACTCACTGATGATTTAAGTCCATAAAATATCCTCAGAGTACAATTAGGCCAGTGCATGCTTAACCAAACAACTGGCCACCATTAATTGTGCCAGTTAACACATGAATTGAAGCATCAAAGGGAGTGTTCCCTCTGTTTACATATTTAGGAAGAAATTGTAGAGAATTGGTATCATTTGTTCTTTAAATGTTTGGTAGAAAGAATTCACCAGTAAAACCATTTGTGCCTCACGATTTCAGTTTTTCAAGGATATTAACTGTTGATTCAAATACTTTAATAGATATAAGCTTATTCAGATATCAAGTTTCTTCTTGCATAAGTTTTGGTCAATTTTACCTTTCATGGAATTTGTCAATTTCATCTGTCATGAAATTTGAGGACATACAGTTGTTCAAAATATTCCTTTATCATCCTTTCCATATCCATTGTATGAGTAATGATGGTTCCTGTTCACTTATGAAATTAATAATTTGTGTACTCCTTTTTATTGAGTAGCTTGGCTGGGAGTATATAAAATTTATTGGTATTTTCAATGAACCATCTTTGCTTTCATTGGGTCTTCTTTATTGTTTTTCTTGTCAATGTAACAGATTTGTTCTAATTTTTATTTCTTTTCTTCTCACTTTGGATTTAATGTGCTTTTCTTTTGCCATTTTCCTGAGGTAGAAGCTTAAATGATATATTTTAAACTTTTCTTCTTTGCTAATATATGCATTCAATACTATAAATTTCCCTCTAATCACTGCTGTCATAGATTAAATTATGTACCCCAGAAAAGAATATGTTCTTAGTCTTAATCTACATTCTTGTAGAGGTGAACCCATTGTAAATAGGACCTCTTGAAGATGTTATTTTTATTTATGATGTGGCTCACCTGAGTGGGGATAGGTCTTAATTCAGATTACTGGAGATCTTCCAAAGGGAAGGTCATAAGAAGAAGCAGGATCATATGGAACTTGGAAGAGAAATGAGAGGATATCACCATATGGTGGGAAAGCCAAGAAACCCCACAGATTTCTGGAAATTCAGTACCAGAAAGACAATCTTGGGTGAGAAGTCATGGTTTCACTGACACCTTCTAACATCTTAACCCATGAGCCAATACATTCCCTTTGTTTAAGCGAGCTCATTTGGTGGTATTTGTGATAGCAGTTCAGGCAAACTAAGACAATTGATTTTGCAGCATCCCACAAGTTGTAATAAGCTGCATTTTCATGTAGTTAAAATATGTTTACATTTCTCTTGTGACTTATTTGTACCATGTACCAAATATTTTTGGATTTTATAACAGTGTTTCTGTTACTGATGTCTAGTTTGATTTCATTTTGGTCTGAGAACATACACTGTAGGATTTCTATTCTTTTTAATTTGGTGAGGCATGTTTTAAGGACCAGAATGTGTTCTATCATGGTGAATGTTTCATGTGAGCTTGAGAAGATTGTGTATTCTGCTGTTGTTCTATGAGTATTCTGTATGTGTCAGTTTGTTCCAATTGATTTATGGTGCAGATCAGTTCAATTATATTCTTACTAATTTTCTGCCTGCTGCGTCAGTTGATTACTGACAGAACAGAGTGATTTTGAAGTCTCCAACCGTAATAGTAGGTTTGTCTATTTCTTCTTATATCTCTGTTTCACCCTTATGTATTTTGGCATTCTAATTTTAGTTACAAACACATTAAAGATCATTAAGTCTTCTTGGAGAATTGACCCCTTTAACATTATGTGATGCCTCTCTTTCTACCTGATATTTTTCTTGCTCTGGAATCTTGTTTGTTTTAAATTAATATAGCTACTCTATCTTTCTTTTGACTAATGCTATATCATTCTCCATCCCTTTACTTTGAATCTATCTATCTTAATATTTAAAGTGAGTTTCTGGTAGACAACAAATAGTGGAGTTGGTTTTATATCCACTCTGTTAGTCTCTGCCTTTTCACTCACATACTTAAACCACTTACATTTAAAGTGATAATTGATATAGTTGGATTAATATCCACCATGTTTGTAATTGTCTTCTATTCTTTGCCTTTATGTTTTTCTTTGTTTCTACCTCTTTTGTTATGCTTTTTCTGCTTTCAATTGAGTGTTTAATATTTCATTTTCACTCCTTACTTGCCATCTCAGTTATACTTCTTTTTAGGATTCTTATAGTTGGTTCCATAGGGATGCCAATATACATTGATAGCTATCATGTGCAATGTGGGTTCCTTAAACAGAATATTCCCAATTCTTCCCTTTAAACATTTTTATCATCCATCTTACTTTTCCATGAGCTATAATCACCCAATATATTGTTGCTATTATTATTTTGAACAAACTTATTTTTAGATAATTTAATAATGAGAAAAAGAAAAGATTTTATTTTATTTCATTTTCTTCCCTCTTTCATGTTCTTCCTTAATGTAGAACCAGGTTTTGACCTATATTATTTTCCTTATCTGGAAAACTTCTTTTAACATTTCTTGCAAGGCAGATTTACTGGTGACAATTCCCTCAAATATTTTATTTGTTTGAGAAAGCCTTTATTTCTCCTTCACTTTAGAGTCTAATTTTTATGGAAAGAGAATTCTAGGTTTGTGTTTTTTTCTTTCTGTAATTTTAATATTTCACTCCATTCTCTTCTTGCTAGCATGGTTTTTGTGAAATCTGATGTCATCTTATCCCTGATATTCCAAAGGGAAGGTATGTTTTTTCCTCTGGATATTTGCTATATTTTTTCTTTGTCATTGGATTTCCTCCAATCTGAACATGATATGCCTGAGTATAGCATTTTTAAAACACAATAGCTCCCATTTTAATCACTGCAACAGTTCAAAGTTCTTTTATAAGTGCCCCCCGTCCCCAAATTATATTTTTTAACTAACCCATTCTTGTGAGTAAGACCCTTTTGATTGGACTGTGTCAATGAAGTATGACTCAGTTTTAGACCCTACCCTCTTGCTGGGTCTGATATAAATGGAGACACACAGAGACAAAGACACAGGAAAAGGAAGCCACCATATTGATCCTGCCATGTGAGAGAGAAGACTGCAGGAAAACAGAGAAGCCCTGAGTGTTGAAAGAGGTCATGAAGTCTGGTACCAGAATAGCACAGAAGAGGCCCTGAGAGGCTGGGCTCATGGAGCAGCTCAAGGCTCAGGATACAAGCTCTGCCGTATTCCTGATAGTTCACAGCTGAAATCAGAAAGAAAGCAGAGCATCCTACATGGAGAAAGGAAGCTGGAAAGAGACAAGTCTATGACTGGGTTGCTCACAGCTATCTCTGGGCTCTGGGCTCTGAGAGATGGTGAGCCTGGAGGGGAAGGCAGAGACCTTGGTAGAGATCCCCTGCCATCTTGCTTCACTATGTGACAGCTTTTTGGTGAGAAAGTATCTCTGATGGTGTTTTGATTTGGGCATTTCATGGCCTTGGAAGTGTAAGCTTTTATGCTAAATAAAATTACACTATAAAAGTCATCCTATTTCTGGTACTTTGCATTGGCAGCCCTGTGGCAAACAAAGATAACCACTTTCAAGTATAAAATTCTGTTTTATAAAGATCTTTTGGTATTTATTCTGCTTAGAGACCACTGAGATTCTATGATCTGTGGTATCTGTCATTATGTTTGGAAATTTCTCAGCCATTATTACTTAAAATAGCTCTTCTGCTCCATTTTTTTCTTCTGCTTTGGTATTCCCATTAGGTGCATGTTGTATCTTTTGTAATTTTTCCATAGGTTTTGGATATTCTATTCTATCTTTTTCATTCTTTTTTCTTTTTACAACTCACTTTCAAAAGTTTCTATTTGTAAATAATTTCACTAATTCTTTCCTTGTCTGCATCCAATCCATTTATGTGCACATCCAAACATTCATGTTTGTCAGAGGTTTTGGTTTCTAGAATTTCCTTTTGATTTTTTCTTAGAGTATTCCATCTCTCTTTTTACATCCCCATCTATTCCTGCATGCTTTCCATTTTTCCATTAGACTTCTTAACATATTGAAATGGTCATTTAAAATTTTCAGTATGATAATTCCAATATCTTTGTCATATTGAAGCCTCAAAGCAGGGCCTTGATGGATAACCAGAGATGGCAAGAAGAAAACTTCAAAATAAGTATTAGATAAAACTTACATTTTTGTGTCTGCAGAGACAAGGACCCACACGGTCAGTGTAATGTGACTCAGACCTGACTTCCCCAGCTGTGGTTTTACTCTTACTTAAATGCCTAAATTTCAGTTTAGCATCTGCTTTGATTATGCATTAGATTTTATGCATATGGATGATCATACATAGCTAGTTATACAGTTGTATGATTAGTATGTTCAGGAAATCACACTTGCACATACATTGCATGATCAAAAAAGGGGTGGATAACTCCACCCCTGGGTGGGTATTTTACTATGTTAATTAAGCAAGTTGAAGTGAGGATAGCAAGGCCTTCTGCGCAGGTCCAGCCAATCAGTTGAAGCTGGTTTTCATACTTTGTTGCTTCCACAGGATGTTCTTGACCACTAGAAATGGAATTTGGCACCAAATTAATGTTGCATCTCACTACTTTCTAATTTACATATCATACTTTCCTTCATTTCCTGGCAACAGGGAACAAACAAATTATTTTCAGGAATTCAGTCACTCTATATCCATCAATTCTCTCCTTCTAGTATTTGGCGATATACTTATTTCAGGGGAAAGGGATAAAGCTCAGATCTTCTCTAACTACTTCCTGCCGATACTGTGGGTGTTGATCTCTTAGGAAACTATAGTAAGAGGGTGGTCTGAGGAGGAAAAGTTGGTCTGTTAGAGTTTGAAATTGCTTTTGGATAAAGCATTGTATACATACTATGAGTACGGGTGCAGCAGCCAAAAGAGTTCAGGTAACAATGGGGGAGCAGCCATTTGGTGAAGCTGGGTGGGTTCCAGAAGGAGAAATTATTTCCCTGTGTTATGAGGTCACTGGCTTCATTCTTTAGTTTTTTTTAATGCCCTCAAGGACTTTGCTTGACTTATTAAATAATAGCAGCACTCTTTTTTGAGGAAAAAAAACCATGTTCCTCCTTGTGAGGCTGTTAGCAGGTTAAGTACTCAGCGTTTTTGCAGCACCACTGTGGTTAAGGAGTTACTTGTTTTTTCACTAAGACAGGATTTGCTATTTGGGCTATGTCTACTCCCATTTCTTTGGAGAGATTGGTGGCCAAATAGAAGGATGCAGCTGTGGTCCCGCAGAATGCTGTGATTCCAAAAAAGGCAAACAAAAGGATTAATTGGATTGCTCTATTTGATTATTTGTTGTGTTACATGTTTTGGGATATGCTTTTACAAAAGTTTGTTGAAATTTTTCTAAATTTCCTATAAACATGTGTGTGTATGTTTGTTTTTTAAAGATTTGGGACCCCAGGTAGGGATACAAAGTACTATAATAATTTATTGCTTTACTAGCTTTAGTAAAGGTATTTGCATTTCTGATTTTAACATTTTTTTTGGAATACCTAAGTGGTCAGATTACATTAGTTCAGTTGCAGTGAGCCAAGATAAGGTCCAGGTCTTGTAGAATTGGCTAGGATGCAAACGTTATATTTATGATTACTATTATTTATAGTAAATATTTCTCCAGTTATTGGAGGTGTTGTAATGATTAGGTGTGTAGTATTAAGGTGCTGAATAAGGAAGTTAAGTGAACTTTGTGTAAATGGGTTCTCCTGCTGCTGCTTTCAAAGTGGAGATTGACTGAAGTATTCCATAGTGTAGCTGGCCCAGGCATTACTTGATATTGATTGTGCAAATTTACACAGTACCAACACAGTTCCATTGTAGAGGTTTTGGATGATTTGCAAAACAGATGTGATGGATGAATAGTATCTTCTCTCAGAGCTAGTTGCTGGCAGGTCTTATAGAAGAAAGTACAAGATTAGTATTTGGTGGAGTCTTTTCCTTCTGGGATAGGAAATGCAGGTTTTTAACCAGCCCCATTTTATACGTTGCTTTATGTTCAGGTTTGGTCTCTAGCTCAGGACCTCCTTCATTTACTAGATCTGTTGCTTTAGTATGATGGACCCAAGGCTTGATTCCCTGTAACTTAAGAGAAAAATGAAAGGTTAATAGTACAGTGTAGGGTCTTTCCCATTTTGGTTTAAGTTGGTCCTCAGGGTATTTATGGGGAAATAAGGGGACGATCAAGCTGGTTTAACAGTATACAAGCAACATTTCTATTAGTAGATAACAATGTAACAGGTAGGGGAGTTTATAATGAGGCTTTTAATATATATTTTCCCCTTCTAAATTCCTTGAGTTTTTTTCAGTGATATTAAAATTTAGTTTAGGCATAAGAAGACTCTACATAGATAGACATAGAGCTCCAGTGAGAATAGGAGACTTCAGATTATTTATAAAGATTTTTACTGACATTTTTGTATAAACTGTGGTCTTATATATATTTTGGGTGACTCCTAGTTCCCATGGGTTTAAGATTTCCAACCAGTGATGCTGCAGAGGGCAGTACCATGGCCAAATGACTTCATTTTCCCAGTTTGTATGGTTTGAGGTACAGGCAAAACAGATTATTATTACTTCCCCTTTTGGCCTGTAGGCTACTGGCCCTTAACTCAGTCTCAGTGCTTACGTAGGTCTCTCTATTAGCATTTCAACTGGAGCAGGGGCTGTAACCTGAGGTGCTGAATTTAAACAGGTTAAGGTTGGATACAGTTTTTTAGTTCATTGTTGTAAAGATTCTTTATCACTTTTTATTTGCTCCTTTAAAAGGCTATTTATCCTTTTTATAAGACCTGCACCAGTGGGGTTATAAGGCAGATGGAAAGTTTAAACAATATCCTGGTTCATAGCCCAAGACTGTGCCAGATCAGTAAATGGAGTTACTTTATCACTGTTAATTTGGGCTGGCACCCCATACAGGACACTTACTTTTTTAGGTAGTGAATAGTAGTTTGTTCTTTACAAAAGTTACGTGGCAGTGCCTGCAGCAGTGAAAGCATACCTTGCCTTCTGAGAGTGGGAAAGGACTGATGCAATCCACTTGCCATTGTGCTACTGCAGTCTGTCCCATCTGGTTAGATAATCGTTGCGTTGTCAGAGTGAGCATGATGGACACTCATGGGTGAGTAACAGGCAGCTGGGACGCCGTGACAGGGTCTGTAACCATGATGTCTGCTTTTCCTGTGGAGTGGCTCTGCGGCTCCTTGGGTCTCAATAGCATGGTTTCAGAGCTTCACGAAGGTATCTGCCTCAACATTCCCAAGAGGGGTGTCAGAGCAGTGGGCAGGGACATGATAGACAGTAACTTGTCTTTGCTGGCAGGTGTCTGAGATGTCCTTCCACAGATTTCTTCCCCACAGAGGACAGCCCATGACAGTCCATTGTTCCTGTCTTGTTTCTAGTATCTGCAATTCATCCCTGGATAGGGATGGCAATTTTCAGAGTGACCAGACACTCTGGTCAGGCATGGTATGTTATGCAGAGTTGTTTTTCCAAGAGGCAATTTTATAATTTGGCCCTCTTCCATAATTGGGACCAAAACCCAAGGAGTATTGTTTAGAATGTTGCCTTTGCCACAAACCCCACCCAAAGCTAATGTTGGTGCTGGCTACATCCGATTCACAGGGTCAGTTAGGGTCCACCCCCTTCACTGCTTGAGTCTGTGCCATTGCTTTTTTTACTTTTTTAAAAGCAGCTTGCTGGGGTCCGTTCATTCCCATGCACAAACTTTTCTGATTAACACATACAGTGGTTTTAATATTTGAGCTAAATGAGGGATGAAGGGTTTATAATACCCCCAACAACCCCCAAAAGGCCATTGATTGTTTTGGAGTTTTAGGACATGAAAAGATTCAAGTACAAAAAGCTATTGTGATAAAAACAGACTCTCTGTTTTGTGTACTAACATAAGTTCTTATTTAATTTTTGGCCATTTGAATAAAGCTTTTTAAAGATTTTTATTTGTCAATTTAATATTACCAACCAGAGGTATGAAAATAGACACTGAACAAACAGACAAACACAACAGAGTTAAGACACAACAACAGAAACATTAGAGTTTACTAATTTGACTCATAATTCTTACTCCTTTGGAATGGCTGTTTCTAAAATTTCCATCATTTCACATCTTTGAGTTTTACTGCTTTTAATATCTCTGACCAGGGCTGAAGGGGGCTCACACAGCATTAACCCACAACTCTTTTAGTTTCTTTATCTTTCCACAACTCAGAGAAGATTTGAACATATGGGACTTTTTGCCCATTTTTCTTGTTGTTTACAAAACAAGTTTAATGGCAATATAGTGTTAAAATTTAAAGATCTATTTTCTGGCTAAGCCTCTTTTTTATTTAATCTGTATCTAGGCCAAGCTTCATTACAAAAAAAAAAAAAATTAATTTACATTTCTGTAACCCAGATTACCCAAATTCATTCCAATTTTGCATCCTAGTGGTGAGCACTCACATACCAATGCCTTGTTCCCCAGTTTCCCGTGGTGACAAAGAGAAAAGGAGACAGAGCAAAGAAAACAAAGGCACAACAGGCAGCAGGCATCCCCTTTAAGTGAGCAAGGAAGTGGGACTCAAACCCACAAAGCCTCACCTGTGCCAGCCAAACCTCCAACACTGAGGCAGAGATAAACCAAATGCTAACTCACAGTTAGCCAAAGCTGAAGAGAAATGGCAAAACTGAAACCAAACGCTAACTCGTAGTTAGCCAGAAGAAAACAACAACAGCAAAAACAAAAACCAAAAACAAACAAACAAAAAACAGAAGTAATAAATAAAAGAACAAACTCACCCACCAAGGAAAGGAGATGAATGGGTTCTCTGTCCTAACCTCATGAGCTGATTCCATCAGTGGCTGGAAAGGACTCCACCCCAGGTAACCCCCAAGTTCTGGGGAAAATCCTGGGCAGCCGCTGGAGTCGGGTGATCCAGTGCAGACAGCCCCCTCTGCAGTCCACCTTGGAAATGTTCTCTGGTTACCATTTTTATTTATCTATTTTAGTCCTGGTGGAGTCACCAATTTGTTAGGCCTCAAAGCAGGGCCTTTATGGATAACCAGAGAGGGCAAGAAGAAAGCTTCAACATGAGAGTAGGGCAGACTCACATTTATTACGTCTGCAGAGGTCAGGAGCCAAGGTCAGTCCAAAGTGGCTCAGACCCAGCTCCCTGAGCTGTGGTTTCACTCTTGCTTAAATGCCTAAGTTTCAATTTAGCAACTGCTTTGATTATGCATTAGCTTTTATGCATATGGATGATTATACATAGCTATTGTATAACTGTATGATTAGTGTGCTCAGGAAATCACCCTTACACATACACTGCATGATCAAAAAAAAGGGGTGGATAACTCCACCCCTGGGTGGGTATTTTACTATGTTAATTAATCAAGTTGAAGTCTGGACAGCCAGGGGCTTTTTCTATGCAGGTCTGGCCAACCATTTGAAGCTGGTTTTCATAATTCAGTGCTTCAACAGGATGTTCTTGACTGTAAGAAGCATATAATTATTTCCTTTGTATCCTAGCAACAGGGAATAAACAAGTTACTTTCAGGTTTATTGACTCTAGTATGCCTTGTAAGTTTTTCCTGAAAGCTGTACATGAGGTAACAGGTAAAAAGAATTGAGGTAAATAGACATTTAATAGGAGATTTTATGTTTGTCTGCATAGGAGTTAGGCTGTGTTTACCATTTTCTGTGGCTTTAGGTGTGAAGAGTAATGTTTTCTCTTGTATTTTTACTTTTGTGTACCCTGATGTCTTCAGATTTTCCAAGAAAATTCTTAAATAAAGTCTAAGAATTGCAGTTATTTCATTGTAATCTCCTGCAATTATACAGGTGCCCTATTGATGTGGTGGAAAGATGAGGGTGGGGTAGGGGGACGGGAAGATTTCTAAACCCATGGATCATTGTCAGTCTTTTAGTTGGCCCATGTTCCTGAGCTCTGGTTTTACAAATGCTTCTCTGCTTCTCCCTCCTTAGATGAGACAGGAAGTATGAAAGGCACTAGTGTTGGGTATTTTTCTTTGTCCATCTTATAGTCTAGAGAGGACTTGAGTTTACCGTTTCCCTTACCCAAAGCTGCAGGCTAGAGGGGATTGGACTTGATATTTTCCTTCTCCCACATTGCTTAGGGTGTGATAAAATAATTTCATTAAAGGAAAGTACTTTCTCAAGGGTAACAAACTCTACTGGGTATTTTTTAAATGCTTACTTTTCACTTACCCCTCCTGCAAATGAAGAGGATTTTTTCTGGTATTCACAATGAGAACTTTGTGGCTCTCTTTGAGGTAAAGCTCAGGAAAACATTTAACGCTCTAATATTGGACCCACCAGAGACTTTAACTCTAAGCTAATCCACACTCAGCTTTCAGCAATGTGTCAGCTAAGTTCAAGCATTTCTACCAGTCCTGTGTGCAGTAGAGGGCTTCTTTTCCTGAGTTTCTTCTCCATGGAATCTGTGGTTCTCTTAGTCCTTACTTCTCTTGTTTCAGGGGCCATAGTGTGTCCTGTGAATTCAATTTACCAGACCAGAACAAAAAGTAGAGTGTAAATTTTTAAAAGTAGTGAACACTAAAGAATTTATTTAAGTGAATGGGATATTACAGGTAAGCTGCTAAAACAAATCAATTCTGATATGCTCAGTTTGTGCTCATATGCACCCAGTGAGGACTTTACTCAGCGCAGTGAGGAAAAGTTTCTTTGCCCTTTTACACGGGCAAACTCTTCCCCAGGTCCTAACCCAGGCTAAGCAGGCTCCAGTGTACAGTGCATGGTCTTTCTGCTCAGGGTCCACCGATGACTCAGACCATCTTGGTTTAAACAGAAGGCTGAGCTGTGTGATGTCATCACAGAAACTCACTAGCTTCCTTAGGAGTCCAGTTTCCGGTCCTCTCACTTAGATTTATAGATAGATAGATAGATATAAAGATAGATATATAAAGATATATATAAAGATATTGTTCATATTGGAAACTCCAACTATAATCCAACACCACATGATTTATTCTGGCCTCTTGACTGGCCCTTTTGTAATTTCTCACTCCAACAAAGAAGAAATATAACTCGTTGCTGAAACATATTTACACTGTGTCCAATGCTCACATTAAAAAAATAGTAATTTCTGAATTGCTAACTTCTATCCAGTAGGAAGTAAATTCCCCAGTAGGGGGAGGGGAGATTTCTAAACCCATGATTTAAAGAGAGCACTGTGCTTGTTGCTGTTGCATTTGCTGTTAGGCTTACAAAATTCAGTCAAAACAGAGTTTTCTAATTTAATGTAGTTTGTCTCCTTTCCTCCCAACACTTCCAGTGGCTATGTGACTTATTTATAGTAAATTAGATTTGTTAATCATAATCTGCACTCGATCTCACTCCAATCAATGTGCTTACTCATAAGACTTTGTTCAAATGCTGGATACCCCAGCTTGCTTCCGAGGTATCCCAGGATCCCTGGTGCCAGAGAGTAGCAGATTTGACTATGACACAAAATTTGGATTACTCACAAATTTGATTCCCTTAAAAATGGATGATTGCTGCTGATGCATGAGGCACTACAGCAAAGTGTTCAGTGTTCCAGGGAAGACCAGCTTAGTCCTCATCTAAAATGGGGTAGCTTTTGAGGGAAGCATCCTTCTTGTCCCTGGTCCTTAAGGATTGAAGAGGATCCTGCAAATCAATGGACAAACTTTAATGGAGAAGCAGAGGGGCAGCTCCCCATGGAGGGGTTGACCCAGACCCATCCTGAATCACACCTCCCTTACACAGCCTAAATATATCCCTATATGAGAAACCCAGCTTTCTTGTGCCAGCAGGAATGCTCCCAAGGAAAATGGTGCCGGGGAGGGGATGGGGGGAGGGTTTCATAAAAGGTTGAACTTGAAGGTATCTTCTTCAGTTTACCAGGCAAATGCTGGTGGATCTCTGGTGAGGTTAGGATTATCCCTGCTTGCTGCACAACCCCAGGGCCTCACAAGATTCATGGTATATCCTGCCACTCTAACTTCCTCAGAAATCTTCCATGTGGCTGAGTAATTACTAATTATTTCATAATGAAAACTGATACCTCATCATCTCTTGTTGGGATTTTTGGAAGAATCAATTAGTAGAAAAATAATTATGGTAGTCACTTTATAAATGACCAATTACCAATGTAAATCCTAAGGGATTTATCTAGAAAAGCTTAATTTAAGATAGAGGATGAAGCTTAGCTTTCTTAAAATATCAAAGATTGAAAAATTTAAAATAACTTTTGGGAAGCATAAATTAAATTGATATGAATCTCCCCTGAGCCAGTTTCTTAGGTTAGTTCAGAGTTTAGCTTTATGATAATTCAACTGCTACATTTTCAGGTATTGCTCACATTTTAAAAATGTGTTTGAAGCTGCTAATATTGAAGGTTCCTTTATTCCATCATTTAATTGTTAGTAACAGAATAAAAGACAACTTATGCATTGAATTCTGGGACTGTGGAGGTAACCAAGGCATGATCTATGTCTTCAATGAACCCCTGCCTCACTCATTACCCATGCTTCTGTCTGAAACACAGCATCACTGTAGGGAATATTTGTTGAATGCATGAAGAACTAGAGTGTCTTTTTGGAACAGGAATGGTGTCTTCAGAACCAGTTCATGTACATTAAATGTTATATGCATAATGATGCTGTGTATAGATGAGTCTTGCTTCCATGGTCTAGGAATACTTTGATGGGAATGTTAGATCCTGAAAAGCCACAGGAAGGCTAGTGGAAGTCCAGTGTGGATCTGGGAGGAGAAGAGCAGGCCATCCAAGTGTCTGCACCTCCGTCTGATCACCAAGGTCAAAATGTTGCAGTTGAGGTCATTCCTTTGCTTTGAAGATATGGAGTTCTAGGAGTGATGGTCCATTACACAACCTTGAGTCAATGGGCTTCTTGGTGAGAAAGAGTTGGTCAGGTCCCTTAGCAAGAGGAAGGTCAAGTACAGACACCTACTGTGACCTTGTTCCAAGTGCTGGTGAAGAAATGGCTGAGACCAGGGCAGGCATAAAGGAGTGTGGCTGCTCACATCTGAGATTTGAGCACAGAGAAGGGTATGTATGGCCTGACTTTGGATTCCCATCAGCCAAAAAGGCAGTTCCTCTGCTCTTTCTTTCCCTCTTTTTCTTCCTGTGGTTTGTAAAATTCAGGTACACAGTTACATGTACAAAGAATTAGTGGATAAGTTAACATGGAAACTATTGGGGATGAAGGGAAGAGAGGAAGGACAGCAGTTTCTAATGAATTCCATCAACTCACCCTAGAGGCACACCCAGCAGGAGGAGACAATAACAGTAAATGCTGCCTTTTCCAGTGATTTCAGTCATGTGAAAAGAGCACTGGCTGGAAAGGCACAAGTTGCATGGATTTCTGAGTCTTATGATAGCCTGGATGCATCCATGTCTATTTCTCGTCCTTTTCCCCAACTTCAAATTTTCCTTACTGCTAGGAGACAAAATATGTTTATGGTGTGATTTTATTATTCATTGAGGCTTGCATGTGTTTCTGTGTGTCAGTGGCTAAGTATTCTGGAGGCTGGGTTGCTAAGCATAATCCTTATAACCTTTGAATAAAATATGGGATTTAAAAGGGCACACCAGATACTGTTTTGTCTATGAACTCCTATTTTATGTACAGCCAATTCCATTTCAGTAACACCTCAGAGAAAGGCAGTTGTGTCCATGGTTCTCTTGCAGAGCTACAGGAAGTAGCACTTTATTGATTTTATGACACAAAATCGTCTAAAAGCATGCACATGCTTCAGTGGTGACTATATTGATAACTAAAATGATAACATTTTGAACATTGATTCTAGTTGCTCTATGAAAATGATTGATCATGGCTAAAATCAGCAATGTTATATCCATCGTATCATCAGTAAAAAATGGTTTCTATTCTAGGAAGCATGTGTACACTCAAGTTCTCAGTCATCCTGTGAATAATTTCACCCACACTAGCCATCTTCTATTTGTCTTCCCTCCTGCATACCCTCATTTCATGCCATCCATCCATTCATCTATCCCACTTTCCCATCAATCCTTCCTTGCTGCTCTTCTTAACCTTCTTGTTCACTTCATCATTTCCTTCCTCCTACCCACACCTCTTTAATTCCACTTTCTCACCCTCCTATAAATTTGAGGATGGTTCTAGTCAACAAATATTTATCTTACTTGCCAACTTAGTTACTGTGTTAATTCTCATAAGCCATATTGTTGCCTTTGGTTTTTTTAAAATATATTTTTTATTTATTTTTAAAAGACACTTAGAGACACAACGCAGCGGCGACGGATGTAGGCCATTTTCCATCAGAATATACCATGCAGAACTGGGTGGGAGAGAGTGTGGTCTGTGATGTGAACTGTGGTCTATGCTCGGTGGCAAGGCCTCAGGATGTGTAAATCCATTGCGGATGTTGTACCACACAGATGAGGAATGGTTGTGTGGGATGTTGTTGGAGGTGTGGGCGGTGGGGAACATGGGAATCCCTGTAATTTCTGAGTAATATTTAGGTAATGTAGGCACCTTTAAAAAATATATATATATATATAACAAATAACATTTATGTAAACAAATGCACATATATGCATATGTATTTATAT
>JAQZBX010065251.1:0-16345 GCA_029593785.1 Cabassous unicinctus | reverse complement strand
TAGCACAAAAACCATGCTTTTAGCATTTTGAAAATTAGACTTTGAGAACTATAACTGAATTCCAGCATCCGCCACCCTGTTTCCAAGTACTTTATCTTAATTAACAGAAATAGTACCCAGGGGAGGAGGCCACCCTCCCCCCTCAGGCTCTAAATAGGTAGAGGAGGTTTCTGGGCTTTCTCTTTCCCCAAACTGAAGACCAGAAGCCCAGGGCAGGGAGCAGTCAGAAAGGGGCCACCACAGACGTGAAGGAGCCACAAAACCGCGGCTGCCTCGGGACCATGGAATGAAGACATCATGAAAACCACGTGTGAGAGACTTAAAAAAAAAACAAACAAAAAGCAGACCCGATGGAGGAGGGGGCAGACTTCCCTCTCCCTCCTCCCTCTAGGTGATACCAAATGAGTCTGTGTGAATGACCCTGCCACAGTGGCTTGGAGCAGGGACCCACAGTAGCCCAGGCCCACCCCAGGAGAGGCCGCTTCTGCCAGAGAAGATGGCAGCCTTTTGAAAAGTGCCATCCATGAGCAACTGTCGCCTTCCCAGGAAAAGGCCACGGTGAGTCTGTACAGACAACAAGCACCAGCCCTCCCCCCTCCAAAACCACAAGTTCCCTGTCCAACCTTCCCACCTTCTGTTTCTCTCAAAGCTTCTTTGGGCCTTGTGGTGTAGGTTGAATTATGTACCCCATCAAAAAGCATGTTCTTAAATCTGAATCCTGTTCCCAGTGGGTGTGAACTCATTTGTAATCAGGACCCTGTATTAACAGTTAAGGTGTGGATTCATTTGCTAACAGAATCTTCTAATGGTGTGGCTCAACTGAATCAAGGTGGGTCTTAATCCATTTTACTGGAGACCTTATAACAATCCAGAGGCCAGAGAGACACTGGAGGAGATCAAGGATACTGCCCTGTGACTGGAGGCAGAGATGCAAGTCAAGGAAACCAACAAGGCAGCACCAGAACACTGCAGACCTTGGAGAAAGCATGGCCTGGCCAGTGCCTTGATTTTGGACTTCTAACCTCCAAAGCTGTGAGCCAATAAACTCTAGGCCAACCAGAGTGTGATATGTGTCGTCACAGCCCTGGCAAACTAAGACAGGTTGCTGGTCCCAATTCTCTACTAAAGTTTCCAACAGACCCCCAGCAACCTGTTGGAGCTAAATAAACTGGCAGAGTAGGAAGGGGGGTAGCTGTGTCCGAATCCCCCGGCTGGACCCCACGTATGATGCCTCACACTAAAGGATTCCTTCCCTACAGAGAGTGAGCCACAGAAACGCCAACACGTTTAAGAGAAATGGTTCCGAGCAAAGGAAGGCGCTGCACTGAGACGGGCACAACATGTGTGTAGTTTTCTTCCCAAAGATTAAGAACTCAACTTGACATTCTCCAACGGAACTGGCCAGCCTTCTTCAAAAAGATCAGTGCCATGAAAGGCAAATAAAACTGAGGAAGTGTTCAAATTAAAGGAGACTAGGAAACGTGGCAACTAAAGGCAAAATGTCATCTTGGATTGGAAGCTGGACCAGGAAAAGAAAAATCTCCATAAAGGACAATACGGGGACAACTGATGAGATTTATTTAAGGGACTGTGAATTAGATGAAAGTATCAATGATGTTAATTTCCTGATTTTGATCATTGTCCATGGTTGTATAAGAGAATTTTTTTGTTCTTAGGAAATACTCACTGAAGAATTAAAGGGTAAAGGGGCATCATGCTGGAAGTTTAATTTCTAACGGTTCAAAAAAATTAATATGTATTATAATATGCATGCCTACATATTAATTAGAGAGAAAATAAAACAAATAGGGCAAAATGTAAACAATTGCTGAATCCAGGTATAATTCTTGTCACTTTTCTGTAAGCTTTAACGTGGAGGGGAGAGAGAGTAGCTCAGTGGTTGAGCGCCTGCTTCCCATGTACAAGGTCCCAGGTTCAATCCCTGGTACCTCTTGAAAAAAAAAAATACATCCACATTAAAAGTTTTACCAACTTGTCAGAACCAAGGTTAAAGCTAAGTGGCAAGTGGCAAACTGTTATACATTGTTGATCGGGATGTAAAATGGTGCAGCCACTGTGGAAATCAGTTTGGCAGTTCCTCAGATAGTTGAACACAGAATTACCATATAACTCAGCAATCACACATCTTGTGTTTACCCAAACGAATTGAAAGCAAGGACACGAACAGATATTTGTACACTGATGTTCATAGCATCATTACTCACAATTGCCAAGAGATAGAAGCAACCCAGGAATCCATCAACAGGTGAATGGGTAAACAAAACAGGGTATATACATACAATGGAATATTAGTTATTGTGAAAAGGAATGAAGTTCTGATCCATGCGACAACATGAATTTTGAAGACATCATAGTCAGTGAAATAAGCCAGACACACACAAAAAACAAATATTGTATGATCTTGCTTACATGAGATACCTAGAAGAAGCAATTTTCATAAAGACAGATAGTAGATTAGAGGTTACCAGGGGCCTGGTGGGAGGGAGGGAGCTGAGGGAGAGTTATTGCTTAAGGGGTGCAGTGTCTGTTTGAGATGATGAAAATTTTGGGGTAATGGATGGTGGTGCCAGCAGCACAATATAGTGAACATGATTATTACCACTGGACTGTACACTTGAAAGTGGGGGATTGAGTTGTATATGTTATCACAATAAAAAGTTTTCTTATTTTTTATTTTTAAAGCTACACTAATAGGAAAGACTAACGCAGCCCCATTATAATTGACCGAGTCACCAAAAAATTGTAGGCACTCTGATTTTCCTTTGCCTTTCTTTTTTTCTTAAATCCAAATCAGTCTGGGTTTTTCTTAATTAAGAAGCTACATGGTAAAAAAAGCAGGACATACGTTAGTAACATTTCATTACATTCCTTTCCAAAGCCTCCCTTTTAAAAACAAAAAACAAAAACCCTCAAGATTTATTATTCCAAATATTACTGCTCTCCAGAAATTTCCAAATGGAACAGTTGCATCATGGGGCTGCGGCCACACTGAGGACAGGCTCTCCCTGAAAGTGTGAATCTTATAAACTCCCTAATACTGCCCCAGCAAGCCCGAAGGAGGTGGAGTCCCAGGGGCCACCCCGCCAAGACGGTCCCAGGATTGGTAGGTTCCAGACAGACTTGTGGCCGCAGAGGGGGCGGGCCCAGGGCTCAAGAGGCCCTGCCCCCTCGAGCCAGGGGCATCTGTGCACCACAAAGCCCCAGGGCGCCCTCCGCTCCTGAGAATCCAGGCCTGGTGGTGGCGGCGGCCGCAGTGCCGCCCTCACGCTCAGCCAATGGGCGGGCGGACTGCCCGGGCGCTGGCCCCGCCCCCGGGTGCGCGGGGGCTCTGCTTGTGGGGCCCAGTGGTAAGCGTTGGGGCCTCCAGGAGGGCCTCTCCTGGGTGCAGACCCTGCAGAACGAGCCTGAAAGGATAGGACGTTAGGAAAAGCTAAGGAAAAGGAGAAACCAAGCGTATGGGACCGCCCCAGGCAGCGACCGCAAGAAGCTTGGGCGCGCAGCGCTGGGCGTGTGCCTGGGAAGAGCTCAGGCCATCGCGTGGCAGAGCCAGGGATGGGAAAGGCCCAGAGAGGGGCAGCGGTTGGCTAGGGTCACACAGCAAAATTTCCCTGAGGGAGGGGTGAGCGGTGCGTCTCTGGACTCCTACGGCAGTGCTCTCTCAGACCCTATACCCAGAGTTCCCACCCACCATTCTCTCCGAAAACCATGCTCATAAATGCATTCTTAAGATATACGTGCTTTTTGGGGTGCCCTACAGTCACTGTTGTCCGCACATTTAAAGACGTTTAAACCTGCCTACCCTGGGTGTATTTACAATTCCAGTAAATCCAGGGGGCAGTCTTTATCACATTTACCCACTCCCACACAATGAATACACTTTAAAATATGTATCCTGTTTGCAGAATATAATGTTCAACCCATCTGTTAATAAGATCTCATTAACCCTATTGTTCAAACGACTAGCCCCCTTTTACAGATGGGGAAACTGAGGCACAGAGGAGCTGTTTGACATGCTCAGTGTCTACTCAGCTGGCAAGTGGCAGAGCCAGAAATGGAGCCCAGGTCTCCCTGAGAGCCTGGGAATGGCATCAGAGAATTGCACTGTGGGTTTTATTTACTGCTTCTTCACCCTGGCCCACGTGATCTGGCCTCATGTGGGCACTGGGGATGCAGAAATGGATGGAAACACCATCAGTGCCTTTCCAGGAATCACAAAAAAAAGACAAGTTCCGTGAAAGGGTGGACCGTGACTATCTTACTGATTGCCACATCCCAAATCCTGGCACATAGTAGGTGCTCAATAAATCTCTCCAAAAAAGAGGAAAGGGGTTTAGGTGACTGTGGCTTTATCCCAGCAGCAGAGGAACAGTGTGTGCACATGAGTGAATCATCAGAGCTGCTTCAGAGAACTATAAACAGTCCAGAGTTGATGAAGGGCAAAGTACAGGGAGAGAGGAGTGGGAGATTAGGCCAGAGAGAAAGGATGGGGAGCCAGACATGTGGACTTTACCCTGCGGGAGGAACCAAAGAAAGGCTTTAAGCAGAAAGGTGGAGTTGTCAGGGCTTATCGACTGGTTGCTGCCCAAGTTTCCACCGTGGGCAGCTGAACAGCACTCCTGAGAGCAATAACAGATGAGAGAGCTAGGTGCCCAGATGTGGGCAAGCTGGATTTGAGGTGCTGGTGTCCAGGACATAAGGACTCCAGATCCAGGCTTCTGCACACAATTGCTTGTGTTTGTGGTTGCCAAGTCATACTTCAAACCACCCCCAGCCTGCTCTTGAAAATCCACTCTTGCTTGCTAAGATGCAAACACCCTTATTTGCTTGGTATTGACATTTTAAGAGTTTTCCTCATGTATATATGTAATTCATACACATCTGAGGTCATTAACTAGAGAAGTAATTTTTAAAGTTGTTGGATTCCAATCGACCTGGGTTTTTTTATTTTTGAGTCAATATAAATTTACAGGCTATTCAGAAATCTGTGATATAATGAGAGTGCAACTTGGGAGATGTAGGCATAGCTGTTCTAGAGGCAAATTCAGAGCCTTAATTTATTATAAAAGGAAACTATCTAAATAAAAAGCACTTAAATCAGTAAAGTTATTTTAGTAATATTTATAAAATTATTAGCAGAGTTATCTTGATAATTTTTATGGTTTTAATTTCTGCCTCCATTCTCCATCTTAATTTTATATACAGTATTTGGTCTTCCCCTTTTTTTCTGTGTTACACTACTTTATTGATTCTTCCCTCTAAAACACTGCTGCCCAATAAACTTTCTGTAGGTATCTGTGCTGCCAGTTAAGTAGTCATTAGCCACAAGGTGGCCACTGAGCACTTGAAATTTGGCTAGTGCCACTAAAAGATTGCTTTTTAACTTAATTTTCATGTGGCTATTGGGCAGTGCAGCTCTAAGAGACCCAGCTCTTGAGTCTGTCAGTTCTATTTGCTTTCTAATCAATTAGTTCCTGCTTCTTTATTATTTCCTTCCTCCAGCCTAGGTTTGTTTCAGTTCTCACTGTGTCACTTTTGTGAGCCCTCTGTATCATTATTTCAAGGCTTGGCCTTTGTCCCCAAAAGCAATGACAGTGTCCACGCCTCTCGTCTTCTAAAGAGTCTATGCTTATCATGTTGAGCTCCTCCTTAGCCAAAGTTATTTGAGAGAGTTATTTTTCCAAATTATCAAATAGTAGGGGTTTGTTTTGCACGCTTGTTTGGTTAAGCTTTAAAAAATTAATTTCCATTTCTCTTTACTTAGAGCCAGAGATCACGAGCAGTACAATGTCTGCTGTTTTGGATTGTATTGGGGTTTTGTTTTTTGTTTTGGGTTTTTTGTTGTTGTTGTTGTTGTTTTAGATTTAACAGATGATTAATTTTTCTAAATATCCCAAGAACACTTTAGAATGTGTATTCTGTTTGCAGAGTACAAAGTTCAGTCCATATCTGTTACCACGATCTTATTAACCATATTATTCAAACTTCTTGTTGCCTAATTGAGGCTTATCTACACAATCAAGGCTGTATTTCTCAATTTCTCCTTGTATTTCCAACAATTTGCTCTCTTAAGTTGGATTCAACCTTAGTTGACTCTCACTGAGGACTGTCCCTTCAATGTAACCTCTCTCCTTTTCTCCCTAACAATGCTTTTTGGTACATATTTGCCCATGGGTTTAAGTTTTCTATGTCATTTTGGTATTAGGCATAACAGTTTTCTAGTGGTGGGGACAGAGAGAGACAGAGAGAACCGCAGCCTCCATGGGAACAAGGAAATGGAAACCAGGAATGTCAGGGTCTAAGAGGAGGGATTCCCTGGGGACAATTTCGACCATAAAAAGGTCTGCTCACAAGACCGATGGCTTTTCAATAACAAGTACAAGGTGGTCTTGAATGTGGAGAAGCCGACAGAAGGCAGTTTCCTAGGAGCTGCTAAACCCAGTTTAGGCAGTGTGACAAGGAATTGAGAAAATTTCCTCAACTCCCCTGGGATAAAAATAAACAGTAGGATCTACTGAAATTCTGCAGAGACACCATGAAATCTTAGAGTCCTGAACAAGAATGAAATACACCTATTTCAAGTTCCATCATGACAAAAGGGAGACGACTTTCAGCTTACTTCCTTACTGAACTCGTTCCCAAAGCCAGTCTGGTGGCTTTATTTTCCAGGCTGGAAGAGACAGAAGCTGCTCGATCGTCATCTCTGTGCCAGGAGCCCCATGGCTTTTGTTAGGGCACCTCTCGTGCGTAGACCTCAGACTCTGTTATTCTATTAGAAAAAGGATGGAGTTTTCTGAATAGGGGGAGGGTATCCAGTTCCCACCCGTCTTTATTGGAAAAGAGCTAGAGAAAAGAATGAGTTTGCCCCTTTGTCGCTGGATCCTCAGACTTCACTGGCTATCCGTGTCTACCCTGCAGCTCCCCAGGGTAGACAATGAGAACACAATGAGAACTGTCCACTCACCTGGAACGTCCTGGCTTCACCTCTATCTACGGCTGCTGTACCCCAGCGCACACTTGGGGAAAATGGCAAGAAAGAAAATAAAGCACGCAGGGGTTTCCTCATCAGACTGCAAGCCAGAGTACCCCCTCAGGGAGATGAGAAGCATTTCAGCACCTAAGCTGGGTCACCAGATGGGAAGAAAGCTTACTGGTAAAGTAAACAAACAAACAAGCCACTCTGACATGCATGCTATGGCCAGGAAGGAATTTCCCCACCGGGCTCAACAACATCCATGCTCTCACTCTCCTGCTGGTTTTTATTCACAGTCAGATTGTTTTCTGTACCTTGGAAATGCCCCAGAAACCCCTTTCGACCTTTTACAGACTGACTGCATGGCTACTGGAATAATCCTATTCTAACAAACTTCTGACTTAGTTTCTTCATTTAAATTTTACCGGGCAGCAGCACACGTCCCATTGCCAGTCTCATCATTTCCCTGCCAGCTCCCTCATGCATCAGAGCTAAGCTCCGACGGGGTAGCGGGTTCCCCCCAAACCCTGGGCACACACTGGTGAATAGATGAAATGTGGTTCCACATTCTACTGGGCAGACGGAGAAATCAGCAAATGAGCAGGAGGACATTTAGTTACAGATTGTGCCCATGCTCTAAGCAAGTTCACAAAGGGCTGAACTACCACTGGCTTGTTAGTTTCCTCTGAAGATAAAAGCCAAAGTGTTGCTTTCTTGCAGAGCACGGCCAGAGTGCCAAATGCCACCTTCTGGCTGAGCCTTCTGCTTTGCTTTAGCCCCCAACTGCCCTCTCCATCTCTGCCAGGAGATCAAGCTGAAGGACAGACAGACAGTCGGCCACGCATCACAGTCCCTCAGCGCCAGACCTGGGATGGAGGCAATATGATCAGTTCAGATTGAATCTCCCATTAGATCTGGGGGCCACAGCTTCAGTTGCCAGAGTATGCAGTGCAAACATTTATGCAGTCAAGGAAAACAGCTTGGCAGTTCCTCAAAGTTAAACGCAAGAGTTATCATATGACCCAGCAGTTCCACTGCAGGGTACAGACCCCAAAGAATTGAATGCAGGGACTCAGAGCAATATATGCACGTGATGATCACTGCAGCATGATTCGCAATAGCTGAAAGACAGAAACAACCCAAAGGTCCATCAACAGATGAATGGATAGACAAATTGTGGTCTATCCACACAACGGAATATTATTCAGCCCTGAAAAGGAAGGAGTACTAATACATCCTATAATATGTATGAACCTTAAAAACATGTTCAGTGAAAGAACCCAGACACCAAAGTTCACATATTGTATAATACCATTTACCTGAAATGTCCAGAATAGGTAAATCCACAGAGAAAGAAAGCAGATTGCTGGCTGCCAGGGGCTGGAGGAGAGGGGAAGGGGAAGTGGCTGCTAATGGGTACAGAGTCTCCTTTTGGGGTGATGAAAATGTTTTGAAACTAGATGTGACGGTTGCATAAAATTGTGAATATGTTTAATGTCACTGAATTGTTCACTATAGAATGATTAATTTTATGTTCTGTGAATTTTACCACAATAAATTAAAAAAAAAAAAGAATTATGGAGTCAGGCAGAACTGGGTTTTGAGCAGACTCTTCACCTTCTGGTCTTGTAATTCTGCTTTCAGTGCCTCAGTTTCCCTGTGTGTACATGGGGATGGCAAGGGTACCTTGGGCTGTGTTGAGAATCAGGTGGGATTCTGCCCAAAATATGCTCACACACAGCATCTGGCCCCTTGAAAGGCCCAAGAAAGGGTTTTAAAAGGTGTCATGAGCACTAGCAGCAGCTACCCAAGGCATTTAATCTCACAGCTGAGAATTCCTCCATAAAGTAGACAGGAGTATCCCCTACATCTCACTGGGGTGGGGGTGGGGGTAGTTGGATAGATTAAATGACCAAATTTAAAGCACCCGCCCACCCTTTCAAGTTCTTGGGGAAACCACATTTGTCCCCCTTTTTGGGTGTTATTCCTTAAATCTTCCAGGGAGAGCGGGCAGGCTGAGAAACCCAGTCCCGTCAATTCAGCAAACAGCGTCCTGCTGTGTGCCCGGGCCAGGCGTGGGGAAGCGGACACGACCAGAGCTGTCCCTGCCCTCCCACATCTCACAACCAGGCGCATAAAGGCCACAGCCGGGCATCTCCTTGTTTCCATTCAGATCAGAATGCACAGGGTCTCCGTGTTGTCCTCAACCCTCCACTAACCTCCTCCCCAGAAGGAAACAGCCTGAAAGAGTTACCAAGGGATCTAAATAAAACACAAAACATGCTCCTTCTGAAGCCCAAATATCCTGTCGTAAAATAACCACACTTCCCAAGGATACCTAAATGCCCTTTGAAACCACTTGGGAGTTTCTAGAAGAGCTCGCCCACAGTAGCAGAAAACTCGATCCTTAAAGGGAAAACACAAAATGCCTAATTTTCCTCTCTGAAATCAAGATTTAATAGCCTCCTAAGGAAACCATAATTTGAGGGCCATCGGGCACTTCCTCCCAGGACTGTGCTCCGGGAATGCTGGGAAAGGCTGGGAGCTTGGGCCTCAAGCGAGTCGTTAGGCTCAAAGGAAAACGAGTAAGACCCGAAGCAGGAGGTGTAGCTAAGTCAGTTCTCACACACAGACACCGAGGGAGAGCTGGATGCCACACGAGGAAGTTGGAAAGAACGAAATCCTCACGCAGAGAAATAAAACTACAATTTCGAATACAACACGGGTCCACCCTGTTAGGTCTCCCTGCCTTGGCTAAGGAAAGGAGACTTGCAAGGAAGTTGGCCTAGGAGGTGGAAAGGGATTTGTGATGAAGAACTGCCACCCCCCTCCCACTTCCTGCCCTTGCACCCCCCAAAAAAACCACTTCGTGTTTGGCTCATAAGCCTCTGCTTCTTGAAACTTGTCTACGACCTCTGAGATGTCGCTGGTCATGGGCCACGTAACCCTTATGTGGCTGCCAGCAGAAACTGCCAGTTCAAGCCTTCCTGGGTAAATTCCCGATTCTGCTCCTAACGTGAAAGCCCAACCTCACCTTGAGTTTCCCACTTTGAAACCTGAAGATCAAAGGTGCTTCTTGGCTCTCCAAGAGACATCTCCCCTGAATTTCCTTCCTATCTGTTTCCTTGGCAATTCTCACCCCCTGGTTGCCTGTTATTCACCAAGAGTTCCACAGGATGCAAAGATAAAATTTAATGCACTTTCCTTAGCAACCAAAAAATAAAAAATAAATTAAACGTCCTTGGAAAATTAAACAGCAGATATCCAAACAGAAACTTTGCTTTAGAAAAAATGGGGTCTAACACACACACGCACGCACACATATACCAAAAAACAAGCGGTCATAACCTTGACCGGCCTCGGAGAACAATTCTCATACGTGTGAGAACGCAACAGCCAGGAGCTCCATGGAAACGGGTGGGGGTGGCCAAGATAAGCACTGACCTGCTAGTGCAGGAGACCCCTCCAAGAGTGACGGAGGAGGCAGCTACTATAATCAAATGGAGGGACTCGAAGCAGTGTCTTCCTTAGATACTCTATTTACGGCAGGGTAAGGCCGTAGAATCAGACAGATCTGAGGTGGAATCTACCACTCCCTGACTCTGGATCCTTGGGCAAGTGTCTTAAGTTTTTTGAGTCTCAGTTTCCCCTTTTGTAAAATTGAGGATAATGAGGCCACCTACTTTGTAGAGCTGCTGTGAGGTTCACCCATAGGCTGACAACCTCTCTCCTGTCTAGCTTGTGTACCTGCCCCTTTGCTCTATGCACTCCTTATATTCTTAAATTCTTAAATTCTCCAGGCTCTTCCCCAACTCAGGACCTCTTTGCACATTCAGCTCCATCCACCTGGAACTCACTGTGCCCCCAGTTCCTCCTGTAGTGGCTTCCCCTTCATCCTCTGGTCTCAGTCAAACATCAGTCTTGTAGGGGCTGCCCAACTACTCTATCTAAAGGACCTCCCCCCCCCCGCCACCCGCCCCGTCCCTGATGTGGTTCCTTGCTAGGACACACAGCCACATGAAATGATCTCATCCGTTTGTGGATGTGTTACTGAGTTCCCCATCCACTGGAATGGGAGCTGCAGGAGAGCAAGCGCCTCGTCATTCTTAATTACTGCAAGACCCCAAATCCCACTACAGAGAGAGCTCCACAAGCAGCTATTTCTGTCAATGATGTCTTTACATGGGCTGAGGGTTCTGCTGCCCAAAGTGAGCCTGGGGGCCAGTCAGAGCCTAGAAGGGATGAAACTGAGGCCTCCCAGCCCAGGCCACAGGGCAATGCCAGGTCCTGCACACTCTCCCCCACTCCTCCATTATGGTCAGGGAAACAGCATGGTCCGTCCTGCTATAAAGCAACATACGTGTTCCTAAAAATCACTGCACGGGCATGAAGTCACACAATGAAAACCACAGGGCTTATGAGAAATACAGGGTTAGGGGTACAACACTCAAAACCGTCATCAGTGACACATTTTAAAAACAAGATAGGAATCTCATCAAAACAACAGCATGGCTTTACATAGGTCAGATGGTTAAGAAATACGAAAACACTACAGTAAGTACAGCACTTTACCGCATAGAAAGCCTCTAGTTAGCCTGTGGAAATGGCCTTCAGAGGGTTGCAGCTCAGCATTATTGTGAAGAGGTGGAAAAAGGATTGTCTGAAATGAAGGAATGTCAAAACCCCAAAGGGGACGGGGGTGGCTGTCACAAACACAGGGGATGTTTGAAGGGTATTGCATGCACTTTGCGTGTTCGTACACGGCTTGGTTCAGCTGGGTGTAGTTTTCTGCATTTCTCCAGGATACAATCGTGCATAAACAAACACAAAATTTGCATCATGTTCAAATTCTTCCCGGATATAACCATCGTGTTGGAACAAATCCACATTTTCAAAATACGTGTTAGAACGGAACTGGTGGTACAACCTCAGAAATCGGTAAAACTAGGTGGGAGCATGGTCAGGGGACAAAGCTTGAAAGAGTAATGCACCTGAGGCCTTTGTGGGACCTGGTATGAGCCTGGGCATCACCTTAATCATTAAGGCTTAATTTCTCCAAAGCACACCTTGCTGAGAGCAGTGACCTCAACCCAAGCGGCCTGCATAAGCCAGACACTTATGTGAAATCTCTGGCTTCCACTCTTCAGTTATGCAAATGTGAAATCATCTGCATTAAGAGTAGTGTATTCTGCTCCATGGTAGTGCTGTGTGGCTTTGAGGATAAAAATAATGTTCGAATAACTTACTGGTTAAAATACAGAATGTTCTGCAGCACCCTCGTCTTTGAAGGCTAATCCATCCACCCTACTCTGATTTGACAAGAAAGGTCTAGAATGTTCTTGGCATTCAAAAATAGCACCCCCAAACAAAAACTCTGTATGTTTCAAGTATGAAGACAGTCACTGCTTCGCTGTTTGTAATATCAAAGGGCTGGAAAGGTCCATCGATTGTGGAGTGGATTAATAAATTACAAATGAACATGGCCACAAAAGGAAAAAAAAAAAAGATTCAAAACAATTTCCAAGAAATGCTATTAAAGGCGAAAGCCAAGGAGCAGAGCAGCGAGTATATTTGTGCAAATAGGGGGCAGGCAGATGTGGGCGGCGTCTGTATGCATGTACACGGGATTTATCTCTGAGGAGACAGCACGAAAAATTCTGAGTATTCCCAAAAGAATGGCAAACAGGAACTCAGATACTTTCATACCAATGTTTATCACAGCACCATTCACCATAACCAAAAGGTGGGAAAAAACTCAAGTGCCCATCCACAGCTGGACGGATAAACAACACGTGGTCTATTCATACAATGGAATATTATTCAGCTGCAAAAAGGAATGAAGTTCTGATACATGCTACAATGCAGATGAACCTCGAAAACATTATGCTAAGTGAAGTAAGGCAGACACAAAAGGACAAATACTGTATGATTCCATTTAGATGAAATACTAGAATATGCAACTACATACAGACAGAAAGTATATTACAGGTCACCAGGGGCTGGGGGATGGGGGTGGGGGAATGGGATGAGAAGTTATTGCATACTGTGTGCAGAGTTTCTGCTTAGGGTGATGAGAAAGTTTTGGTCATGGATGGTGGTGATGGTAGCACAATATTGTGAATGTAATTAATGCACTGAATTGTGCACTTAAAAATGGGTAAAATGGCAGATTTTATGGAAAATATATATATATAACCATTTAAAATTTTTTTTTTTTTTTAAGATTTATTTATTTACTTGATCCATTTTAAACCCCCCCTTCCCCATTTTGCTGTTTTTGTGTGTGTGTGTGTGTGTCCATTCACTGGGTAATTCTCTGTGTCTGTTTCATCTCTTCTCATCCTCCTCCTCCTCCAGTCTTCACCAGGATTCGATCCTGGAGACCTCCAATGTAGGAGAGAGATGTTCTGCCATCTGCGCCACCTCGGCTCCTGGTTTTCAGAGCTTTCAGAGCATCATGTCTTGTCTCTCTCCTTTTACGTCATCATCTTGCTGCATGGCGGTTCCGCGGCTCACCGGCACACACAGCCTGGCAGCCCATGCGCCTTCCATATATATTTTTTTTATTTTACCGGGAGGTCCCGGATATCGAACCCAGGTCCCTCCATATGGCAGACAGACGCTCAACCATTTGCGCCACATCCGCCCCCCTATACAACCATTTTAAAAACCTGAGGAATGGTTGCCTCTGGCGAGAGAGTAGGCAGGAGAAAACCTTACTTGTCCTTGTAAACTTCTCTATAAATTATTTTGACCATTGCATGTTTCATACCCCTTTTTTAAAAAATAGATTGGTGGAAATCTGAGGGTTTGAGCAATTACATGACAAGGTTCTTAATAATCCATGTTGTCACCATTTAATTCAAGTAGATAAAAGCCAAAAGGAAATAGGGTTGTCTCTTCTCCTTAAAAAATTAATAGGAGGAACTCAGCCCGCCCAAAACTTAGAGTTTTAGGAAACTGACAAAAACCTAAGATCCAGATGGAACAAATTTATCCAGACCCTCAGAGCTGCTGAGCTGAGTGAGCCACTCACCTTGGGCAACATTTGGAGGTGTCGCCAAAAACTCCATCAAGATAAATAATATTTTAATGAAATACTTTTAAAAATTGAAATGAATGCCGAACAAAATATCAACATTTTTTTTTTTAAGATTTATTTATTTTATTTATTTATGCCCCCCTTGCCGCGAGCCGGCCTGCCCTCACAAGGAGGCCTTGGGAAGCGAACCCGGGCCTCCCATATGGTAAACGGGGGCTCTATTCACTGAGCCACACCCGCTTCCCAAACATCAACATTTTAAGTAAGGACAGGAGTTGACAGGGTTGAGATTCAGTGAGGTGAGCAGGGTCAGAGCCAATCTTTATTTAAAATGTTAAAACTTTGTTCATTACGGACATTTTTACATTCATTTTGCTTCTTAAAAATATTGCATTGAAATATGATTTATCTTAATGACTGAATTTTTTTGGCGCCTCCTTTAGAGGCCATGATCCAGAAACCTCGGTCTAACTGTCCTTGATATAACTAGATGATTCTGGAAAAATCTTCCCCTTGAGATTAAATTGTTGGTTTATTTAACCTATTTCTTCACTTTGGTTTTCAGGAAATGACCCTCTCATCCCAGTACCGGCCCCCCTGTTTAAGATTTTACTCCCTCCTCCGCTTTTGCCAATGCCAATCTTCCAAAAGGACGTGTGTTTCACAAAATTTTCTTTAATGACCTGGGGCTTCAGGGCCAGGTAGTTAAGTTCCGGATTTTATTATTAGTAACAAATTAAATTGACTAACAACAAAAGGAAAGCACACAACCCAATGACCCTTCTGAACCAAAGCATGCACAACCACATTTACACAGGGAATCAATGAGCTGAGCAGGTGCCTCGCTTCCCAGAGACGGAAGGCCATGGAGCCCGAGGCCCTGGAGCAGGAAGCTGTCCCCGTCTGCGCAGTCCGGAACAATCCACAGAGCTTATCGAGGGAGATACCATGGGCAAGAAGCAGTTTGTCTGGGGCAGTTGGGGACCGTGGGCTAGCTCCCCCTCTCTCCCCTTTACCTTGCCAGTTTCACACCTGGTCAACCTGGAGTGCTTTCCCAAGTCACCAACTCAGAACAGTCAAGATCTGGGGACCAATTATTCTGCCATCACTGCTGCCTTGGAGCAGGGTCTCTCAATCCCAGCACTACTGACAGTCCGGATCATTCTCTGTAGTAGGGGCCATGCTGTGTACTGCAGGATACTGAACAGCATCCCTGGCCTCTTCCCACTAGATGTCATTCCCCCCAGTCATGACAACCAAAATTATCCCCAGACATGGCCAAAAGCCCCCTAGGGGCAAAATCACCCCAGGTAAGAACCACTGCCTTAGAGCGACTCCCATTGCTGGCATCTCCACGAGACAGAGGAAAATTAGGAAAGCTTGTCTGTCTGTCTACTCCAGTACACACACACACAACCTCAGGCTTCCCTGCAGTCAATTCCAATTGTCCCCAGAACCCAAGCTCTCCAACTCCAGGTCAGCTCCCACCTTGCACACACACGTGGATTTCACGCCAGCATCTGCCTGACCGAGTTTTATGGAGGTCCTACTATGTGCCAGCCTACAACAGCAACAGGATACCAGGGGATGCTGCCTTCAAGACATTCCAGCCTCGCGGGCAGGCGGAGACAGAGAGTAGCTTCGCTTTGCTTCTGTGCCACGCTTTGCGTGGACAGGGACTGGCGTGAGGGAGCCCCGTGCATCCCCAGTCCCCCACGGTGAATTTCTGCAGGATGAGTTGGCCCCAGGCCAGCAACGTGGGTCCTTTCTCAGCCCTGTTTAAAACATGAGGCTTGGAACCACCACCGAGGAGTCCTTAAACCGTAACAAGAACCCACCCTGAATGAAGTATGCAAAGAATTATTGTTAAGCATCCATTTTCCTTTTTTGCTTTTCCCTCCGAGTGATGCTCGAGATAAATTCTTCCGTTATGGGTTTTTAATTTATCAAGACTAGTGAATTGGAGAGGATAATCTCGGAAGCAAAGGTTGCAAAGCATTTGCACACCTTTAAAGTAGAATGACCCATACAGAGTCCAGTGCATTTGCTGCCAGAATCACCCATGAAGAAAAACAACGCCATCAACAACTCAAATCCAGCAGGGAAGACTTCAGACAGAAAAAGTGAAAAAAAAAAAAAGAATCAAAGAGAATCACAGTGTGAGAGGAATGAGGCAGGCCCCTGAAGGTCTGTGTTTTTTGTACATTTCAGAGGACTTTCACGCGCCTTGTCTCATTCCATTCCCTAAAGCCATCTTGAGAGAGAGGTTCGGTTTTCTCATTTCTCACAGAGATACTTGACTGAGTGCATCT
>JAQZBX010065250.1:0-16343 GCA_029593785.1 Cabassous unicinctus | reverse complement strand
GCAGAATTAGAGTTAAGTCTTCTTGGAATGTTTGGTAGAATTCCCTGTGAAACCATCTGCTTCTGGGCTTTTCTTTGCTGGAAGGTTTTTGATTATTGATTGAATCTCTTTACTAGTAATGGTTTTGTTGAGATCCTCTATTTCTTCTTGAGTCAATGTAGGTGGTTTGTGTGTTTCTAAGAATTTGTCCATTTCATCTCGGTTATCTAATTTGTTGGCATACAGTTTGTCAGAGGTTCCCTATTGCAAAGCTCAGAGTGTATGATTAACAGACTGTGACATAAAGAAAGGCACCCCCACCCAGGGACTATGTGACTGACCTGCGTGAATGCAACCAACTGTCTCCTCACAAGAGCAAAGGAACCACATGGAGGTGGGGCAGAACGAGATAAGGACCTCCACTCCCTCCTGACAAGGGCTTCCTCGGCCCCTCTTGCATTCCAAGAATGCCCTGTCTCCTAGCCCACTACCCCCTCGCACTCAAGGGAAAGAACTTGCTTTCACAGCCCCTTGTTGGCCCCCAGGCTGTACTAGGATCCTAACCCCTTCTCTGCGAACTGACGTTTCCCTGCCTATTGATGTACTGTATAAATTCACATCTGCACCTTCCAGGGGTGGGCTGACCCCTCCATTGGGAGGACTTCTCAGTAAACGTCCTGCCTGCAATCATCAGTCTCCGCATCCCAGTGAGCGCCTCTTGTCTCCAACACAGTTGCTCGTAGTATCCACTCATAGACCTTTTTATTTCAACTGGATTGGTAGTATGTCTTCCTTTTCATTTCTGATTTTTGTTATTTGTGGCCTCTTTTTTCCTTTGTCAATCATGCTAGAGGTTTGTCAATTTTGTTGATCTTTTCAAAGAACCAACTTTTGGTTTTGTTGACTCTATTGCTTTTTAAAAATTATTTCATTTATCTCAGCTCTAATCTGTGTTATTTCCTTCCTTCTCCTTGCCTTGGTTTAATTTGCTCTTCTTTTTCTAGTCCTTCTGGTTTTGGGGTTAGGTCTCTTATTTGAAGTCTTCCTTCTTTTTAAATATAAGCATTTAAAGCTATAAATCTCCCTCTCAGCCCTGCCTTCTCTGCATCCCACAACTCTGGGTATGCTGTATTTGCATTGGCATTCACTCAAGATATTTCCTAATTTTGCCTCTGATTTCTCTGTGATCTTCGCAGCCCTCCAGCTGACTTTCTCCCGCAGCCCTGACGAGGCCCTGCTCTTTACATCTCCACCACTCTCAGCCTTGTCTGGGGCTCCTTGAAACAGTGGCTGCTGCCTACTTTGTGGGGAGGGGGTTGAAACAACAGCTGCCCTCACAGCCAGGACCCAGTGATCTGAATTTGCTAATCAAAAGCCAGGATTGGTGTCGCAGGTGGACACCCCTGTTCTTGTCACCAGCCACCTGCCAGGGACTGGAATCCTCAGCAGCCTGCAACCAGGAGCTGGAAGATGGACTCATTAAAAATTTCTTTTCTTAAGCAGCTCTGAGAAATTCCAATACCTTCCTCAGATCCGGTTGAACTGGTTTTCTATTAGCCTAATCTTAGTAGTTTACTCTTTGTTCTTAGTTCCTAGAAGGACAATGACAGGAACTTCCCAGTTCTACTCCCAGGAAAGTCAAGAACAAGGTATCATCTCAGCAAATCACAGAATGGGGCAGGAACAGCTTTTAGCCCAGCAAATCTGCAACTTCCCTGAGATAAAAGGCTGTGGACCAGGATATCAAGCAGGAGTATTGAATAGAGGAGATAACACAGGAAACCCTTAAAAATTTCCAGAGTCATCCCCCATATGGCAGGAATGCATGCTCAGTTATCACTTGATCCTCAACCTTTGTCCCCCTATAAAAACCCTCAACCCCCTTCTCACTTTGAACTGGTTTTGGGAAGATTCCCCCAGTTCCTTGCCTGTGCACTTGCAATACATCACCTTCTCACTGAGAGAAATGCTTCTCTTTTGTAGCTTGGGATCAGCCGGCCCCTCATTTGGAAATAGGGTACTTAGGTGACACCAGAGTGGGGCCAGGCACTGGTAGTGTTACCGGATTTAATCTAGGTTCTTGACTTATGCTGCAGAAATGAATTTCAGAGCATGTCAGGTTAGTGAGGCCAGTAATTTATTAAGGTGGGGAGGGAAGAGAATTGGGAGAAAATAACAGATCACGGGACCCCGGTGAAGGGTAAGGGGCTGAAGAGTGATAAAGGGGGCTGATTTATAGACTACAATTTCCTATTATAGATTATAAATGCCCAGGTTTTACTTGTGTGTTGATCCACGCAGGGGGGACACAATGCGAGCAGGGCACAGAAGCCACGAGGGCAGAGAGCAACAGAAGCCGGGAACAGGGGCAGGAGAGCGATTTGACCTTTGCACCTGCTTTTTAAACTGTTAATTATTCCACCCCTTTGTTAATGGCATGGGAGGAGTCCCAGGTGTTTGCTGTTTTGATTGATTACCCCACCCATCAATCCCCCAGAAGGGCCCAATTATAAGGCCTCTGAAGAATATTTGGGGCTTCTCCTGGCTTCCGGGAGGAATCTCTCAAGGGTGTTCCAGCAGCCATCTTGGGGTACTGATGTCCACATGGTTCCAGATGCATCTATTGATTCCCTACCTTTCTAGCTGGCTTCAGTAGCTCAGCGAGGATCACAGCTCCTTACTGTATTTACCAGCCCATTCCTCCAGCTCTTTCCTGGGAATGCACAGTGTTCTGGCCTCAGGAGTTTCCAAATAGTTGTTTCAGAAGTTCCTGGAGCCTGTTTAATAGTTGTTCTGGTGGATGGATTGAGTTCTGGAGCTCACTACGCCACCATCTTGCCCAGAATTCCTCTGCTCAGTCTGTTACCTTTTCCTGGGTGTGCTTGTCTAATAACTAAGGCAAGTCTGAGATACAGAATGACAAGACCTGTGCTTCACATTTCATTTTCTTCTTGGTACCTGGTCCTTTGTATATACTCAGTAAAATTTGTCTATTGATCTTCACCAAATATTTTAAATTGTTTCTGGTTCTGTGACATTCCTTGGAAGAGCTTGACACACTCCTTTCCCAGGGATCTAATAGTCATAGCAGCCCTTAGGAGGAAAGCAAGTAAAGAACCTTTGTTCCACTGCCAGGAGACCGCCCATTGGGAGGTTAAGTAACCTGCTGCACAGAAAGCCAGGCCTGAGGTGGGCTTGATTTCAGCACGTCTAAGAGTTCAGGGCTTTTCCCACTGAACTCTCTGGTCTCCTGCTGCCAAAAGGGCTGAGTCAGAAGTTGTTGTAATCAGTTAAGGTTCTTCAGAAAAACTACTAACTGGATATGTATAATCTGCTGTTCTACTAATAGCTATCTATCATCTATCTATCTATCTATCCATCCATCCATCATCTATCATCTATCTATCTATCTATCCATCATCTATCTATGGAATTATGCACACACACATACACCTATATTAAAAAATATTTTGTTTAAGGAATTGGCTCATATGATGTGGAGGCTGGCAAAAATGAAGTTTGTAGGGTGGGATGGCAGGGTGAAAGCTCAGGTAGGAGCTGGAGTTGTAGTCTTGAGGCAGAGTTTCTTCACCAGAAACTTCAGTTTTTACTCTTAAGGCCTTCAACTAGTTGGATGAAACTCCCCCCTATTATCTGGGGTAATCTCCTTTACTTAAAGTCAGCTTATTGAGGATGTTAATTACATGCATAAAATACCTTCACAGCAACATCTAGATCCGTGTTTGACCAAACATCTGGGCACCATCGCCCAGCCAAGATGACATAAAATTAACCACCACAGCCCTCAAGGGCCACGGCTCCGTCTCGGAGCACAAGATGCCGGGGTTCGAGAAGGAAGAAGGGCTTGGAGCCATTGCAGTTTCAGTGGGCCTGTGAGAACACAGGTTGTGAACTCCGCTCAGTTCAATCACAAAAGAAAGTCTGTCTCCCTGTGGATCTTGAAACGAGGATGACAAAACTGCTTGCTTGTAAATAAACCACAAACTCAAAACTAATAACAACTCTCTAAACCTTTTTAAAGCTCTCTGATCAATAACTGGAATAAAAAGCGTCTCACCTGACTAATGCAGCTATTTCAAAGCCACACATAGTTTTTGAGAGACCAAAGAAAGGAAGAGCATTGCAGCCCTCCCTTCTGAGCTCTGCGCTTCCGCACAAGTTGCTTTCCCCCTCCTCCTTTTGGAGGGTAAGCCCCGGGGCTCGGTGAGGAGCAGTGGCTTCAGCCCTCATCTCCTTTTGTTCTTTCCTTACTGTTTATTGGGCATGTAATTTAAACTCTGGGGTTTTTAAATCTTTCCATCCTGCTGGGAGAGAGTTTCTGCAAAGCACTTTGTAATTGGGAAATGAAATGTGCCATGTAAAACCACAGCCCCGTTGTCGTTAATCAGAACCAGCACTCAAGGCAGCTGTCCGTATGGCAGGAAGAGCACGTCCACAGGCTGAAAGTGACGTTGCCTCCGGGAGCTTCAAAATGCACACAACCTGCTGACGTGGGCGCTGAAGAGCGGGCGATCAAGGTGCTGACTGCAGTGGGATAGAAAGATGGCTGCAGGCTTGGTACCGGAGAAAAGAGTTTTAGTGCAGGGAAGAATGATCCGGAAGGGCATTTGGTCTGGAAACTGGAGGCGGTTGTGATGCGGAAGCTGTCTGCTAAGCCTCTAAGAACCTGAATGGCCTTCCCTTAAACCCACACTTGGAAGGGAAAGCAGAGAGAGCAGAGGTACTGCAGGGCGTCAGACAGCTCATTGTGCCACCGCTGTGCTCACAATCACACGCACTTCCCACATCCGCTTCCTGGGAAGGACTTCATGCCTGGCACAGCGTAAGTTCCCGTAAACATTACCTGTTATTACTGTATTTGGAAGCAGGAAAACGCTGTTCACAGGGGTCAACGTAGGCTTTAGGATGAAGCACATCGTGTTGCTTCTTGAATGGGTGGCTAAAGGCAAGGAAGTCTGCCCCCATTCCCACCTGAGCTGACGAAGGCGCTCTGCAACCCCTTTATCCCCCCAGAAAAGCACCTGGAGACTTTTGGAGCTCACGCAGATTTGTCACGGGAAATAGATTTGATTCTAGTGTAGACTTTGTTCTTTGACCATTGCCTCCAGCAGACAAGAAACCATCTCACAGCTATGGTAACACTTCCGTCCCTGGACCTTTTTATATAAGCCAGGCAATTAGAAGGAGCACAACCCGCTGACAGCCTCCTTTCCAGATTGTGCGCTTTAGATTCTCAGTGTTTATCGTTCCCTGACTTCCCTCGCCGCCGCCTCTCCCGCCAGCTGGTTTGCCTGAGTTTAGATATTTAGGCAGCTGAGCTTCAGTGACTTGGCTCTCCTTCCTGGAGGACCCCGAGCCTTGTCGGCATAGCTCCATCGTTTAGTTATGTGGGATTGACCGGAAGAGGGAGCACCGGCTAGGAAGGATCTTCAGCTCTCCCAAGGTGGGCAGGCGAGGGAGACGGCATGCCAAGACCTGCAGTGGTGTTCCAGGTCCTCCCACCGTGCTGAGCCCCTTTCCTCATTCCTACTTTAAGCTGCACCTTTTAGGGCCTCTGAAGGCAGCTCTGGCAGCAGGTTGACCAGAGGTGTCACTTGCTGAAAGCCTAGCTGGTGTCTGGTGTTGTGGCAAGCATGTAGCTTACATTATCTCACTTAAAAATAAGCCAACTTGAAGATTGCAGAGAGGTTATCGTTCACTCAGCATCGCACAGCCTGGAAGGCTCCAGGATTTGCGCCGAGGCTTGTCCATCCTCAATTGAAACAATCCTGCTGTGTGCGGTTAGTCATGTCCGTAGTAACGTCCCCAGCGGTCCTCAGGCCATGAAGCTGGCCACTTTCCTCCTTTGTGTCATGCAGTTAATGCAATAAAAACCTCCCAAGATGAAAAAACAGATGAGTGGGCAAGAATTCAGATTGTTAAGATGCTGTGGACGGTGCTTTTAACAATTTTATCTTCACTTTGTTATTTAGCTACTAATGGTGGCAGTTTTCCACATCTCTCCTTGCTGAGGATATAATTTTTGGAGAGTGCTATTTGCAATGCAACTGAACTTGATTTGATTAAAACACTAATTACTATTAGCCTCATCTGCTTCTGCATCATATTTCACAGGGTTTCATGGGAATTTTCATCATGATATGAAATAGGATTTTTAGGTTAATTCCGAGACAAATGTGTGTGCTTTAAAAATTCACAGAATGGTGTTTAATAACAATGTTCTCATCTCCAGTGAGGAGATGATACTGATTCCAAAGAAAGAATGCAGCTGCCAAGAAAGCACAGTTGCAGGACTGGAAACTCAAGTGAGAAAGAGATCTATAACATCTCACCGTTGAGGTTACTGTGTTATTTCAGCAGAATGCTGGGCCATAAAAGTTTCATGCTTTCTTATTTAAGCAACACATTGGCACAAAACTAAAACATGAGCCTAGAAAACGAGCCTAGTGAACAAGACTCTTTTTTTTTATTGTATAATTCAGGTGTGAGCGAGGGTGGTCTGCCTTGATCCTGATGTCTAAAAAGATTGGCTCAACCTTCCCTTTCATGACCTGTGGCAATCCAATGTCCCAAATTCATGGGTTAAAAGGGCTGATGTTCTCATGGTTGTGAGTTCAGTCTTCCTCCAAGCTTATTAGCAAGTTAGGAACTATTTTTCAAAAGAAGATCCATCCTTTATTGAAGGGCATATGATAATGCTCTAAAACCCAAGGGGCCTCTGCTCTCATGGCTGTGCTGGTCACAAGGTCCGAGGTCAGAGCACCCTGCACTGAAGTCAAGTCCAGCCTGGGTTTCTTTATCTGGTGATGCCCACCAAACATTTCAATTTTCTAAAAGCATCCTGTTACTTCCTGCTGTCTATCAATAGAATGATTTAAATGGAATGAATCAGAATGGTATCCTACAGGATTGTGAGAGATTCTTGGGAACTAAATTGTGGCACAGATTTGGAGCGTTGGTATACCCCTAACTACCCAGAGTTGACATTCCTAGGACAGTAAAGATATACTTCTGTCTCCCCAGGTCAAAGCAGATTACTCTTAGCGACCTTTATCATTGGGATGGATAAAAATGCATTTGCTCGACCAATAGCCACAAACTAGGTGCCACTAACTCCAGAAAGGAATCCGATCTGACAAGCAGCTTCAATAGGTGTCACCACCAATGTGATTTCTTATTGCCATCAATGTGTTGCACTGGCCAAAGTAGAGAGCTGATGGGGGAGCTCTAGGAACCCTAATACACGCAGCTTTCATATATTTTGTAGTGGCGTCTCTATGATTCCTGCAAGGATATGATATTTCTTTTGATTTCTATTTTGGTAGGGATGGGGGAACTTCAGTTGCTTTCGTTCACTCTTTCAAACCAGAGTAGTTCTTACTCCATATGATGATTCTGCAAGCTGGAGTAAGTATGGGGATTTTGCAAGCTGTTGAGAATGTTTTTTCCAACCATGTACTTCTGAACTGAGGTATTGATCATGAGATGAGCCCAGCGTCTTGTGAATCATGGACATCAGTAAAACTCTGGGTAGAGGACAAAGGAGAAAGAATCTATGGTTGCTGTGATTACGTGGCATAGATATTTACTACTCTACCTTATTGGACCATTGTGAAGACAAAAAGTGATAATGGACGAGAAAGAGTTTTTTTTAAATATCAGGTTCCTCTCCTACCCCAATATTATAAATCTCTTGCATGCAGGAATCATATCTTATCTATCTCTGTGCTGCCAAATGTGTCTGGCATATGGCTTGGCTCATAGAAGAGGAAATCAGTAAAGTTATATTGAATTGAATAAATTGCCAATCCAGATTCCTCATAGCATTAAAGAGTGGTGACCATGGTATCAGAATAAAGGAAGCTAGATAACCTTGAGAAATATTTCATGTCAGCGTTTAACAGGTTCTCTATAACATTGAAACAGGACAGGGTAGTGGAAAGAACATACGTGGGAGTTGGAGAATACTTGGATTTTAATGGTTTCATGGTGGTTATTGTTTTATTGGACATCAGGAGAGGGCAATATTTTGCACACTTACTGAAGGAATGAATTTGAACTTCACATGGCTCTGAATTTCCTATAGTATATTCCAGGGCATATAAAGGCTATCAGAACTGTAAGAGTGTATAGAGATCCCTGCTGCACGTTGTGGTGAGGAAGCTGAGGCCATGTAATCACAGCTACTTAATGGAAGATTTCAAGTCCAACTTGTCCAAGACCTGAGAGTTAGTAAGGGGCTGACATCCACTAGCTCTGGGACTTTGAAACGTCAACGAATCCTTCCAAATCATAGTTTTCTCATTTGCTGGAATGTCATAAGGTGATGAACATCATGTGCCCCTCAGCATCTAACACAGTGCTTGGCACAGAAGATAACAAATTATAGTTAATATTATTGGCCCAGTACCATAGTAGAGTCTTCTTCTACTTTCCCTAGAAAATGTGATTTTTCTGCTTTATAAAATTTTGGCTAAATCTCACATGCTTTCTCTCTGGCACCCCTTTACTAGTCTCCACACAGATCTCCTTTCCTCTCTGGATATTCTGCCTTCAGATCTGCTAAAGCCGTTGAAAGATTACAACTTTGTCTTTCAATTTTTGGAGTCTGGCTCATCCTCCCCTGTAGACTGCCTGCATGCACACATTAGGGCTTCCTGTATTTCTTTGTCTGAGGACGGTCTCTGGTCTTGGGGCATGCTTAGCCTTCACTAGAAGGGGCGTTCCGGGGACTCTCTCACCAAGGAGGGTCAGGAGTTGCTGATGAAATGCCCCGGCTTCCTTGCCTCTCAGCGGGACATCCTGAGATGTGTTCCACATTCTCCTGGAAGGTCCGCAGTGGGATTGTGCCTCAACTGCCACCCCCATACCCTATTCGTAATGCGTGTCTATCCGCTCTCCTCTCATACATGAATCACTTCTCCATGTTGAGATCACTCCCAAATACTCTTCTTGTGCTAAAATCCTGGCCTCAGAATCTCTCTTAGGGATACTCAAACTAAGATAACAGTCCTGCTTGATCTTACTGCTCTGATACTGTCCTTTAAAAACTACTCGAGAAAGTCGGTCTCATCTGTAATACAATTATTTTACTTGTTTACTTCAAAAGATCTTTTCTCTCCAAGTTCAGAAGACATTTCACTATTACCTTATATTGAGCTACAGTTTTTCAGGCCAGGCAATGTTGTGATCAAATTACATCTTAGGAAGACCTCTGGAGGCAAGGGAAGGCTTTGCCTAGTCTGAAGAGACTAGAGACGTTGAGGCTGGCTATGGGCCCTTTGCACTCTTGCCAGCATCCATGTGAGAGCTGATGAGGCTGGAACCAGGGAAATGGTCATGATGGACATGTGGCTTAGGGGGCAACAGATAAGAGGGATGTCTAAGATGTCAAATCTACGGGCCTTGGTAATACTACCCTGTCTCTTCGTTACCTTTTCTGCCAGCATCATAGAAGTTTACCCCTACAGGACCCGGCCCATGGTGTAGGCGAGAGAAGAGCCTCAAAGTTCTAGCCCCACAGGCTTTTTGCCGTGCCGAGCCGCTGAGCCTCAGCACTCAAGGAGGTGGTGTGAGACAGAAGGAAGAGCTATCAGACAGAAGGCTGAGCTTTTCATATGAGGAAACTGAAAACAAAGGAAGAGCAACCTTCTTCTCAAAGTCACACATCTTGGATTGGGTTTGAGAAACTGAGGTGAGGCCTCTGTCTTGGCTCCAGGTGTTTTGTTCTACCTAAGGATCTGTGACAATGGGTGGCCACCTAGGTGATGATGTTAAAGGTCTGTGACAATAGGTGGCCACCTACGTGATGACCCTAAGGGTCTGTTGACAACGGGTGGTGGGTGGTGACCTAGGTGATGATCCTTTGGGATAGCTTAGACCTTCGGCCTCAATTTTCCTTATGTTTGGTTTGTGTTTCCTGGAACATTGGTGATCGTGGTATATTGCCTTTTGACCTGTAATTCTTATTTAACTTTAGATTGTTTACCCTAACATTTCTTGAAAGTGCTACACACACACTGATTCACTGGTGATATTATATAACCCTGTATTTACCTTGTGCTATATTATTTTCTAAGAGAAGTTCACTATGTTCTTTGGATCTTACAACCACCAAAAATGAAAGCAGAATGGTTATTTCCCCTATTTTACAGATATGAAGACTGAGTAACAGAGAGGACGTTTTGTGGAGAAAACCTTTATGAGGGTCCTGAGAATTTGAAGAGGGGTTCTGAATTGTCTTTTCTCTGGACAGCCTTTTTTATATCTTTCCGTAGGGATCATCCTGTATTGAATTGCATGGAACAAGTGAGGGCTCTGGAGTCAGACTACCAGAGTTGGAATTCAGATTCTGTCATTTGTCTTGGGCACTTTGCTTTACCTCTCAATGACTCAGTTTTCTCAGCTCTAAAATGAGGATTAAATATATTAATGCAATTTAAAGCACGTAAATCTGCCTGAGCCCGATCATTCCATCTACAGATATTGAGGAAGCAGTAACTGGCAAGGTTATATTGGACAGCCCAATTCAAATGGTTTTAAAGATTCCACCTTAAAATATACTTTCTGTAGAGTCTTGGGCCATTTTATATTCTCCAGTGAATGGATCAAATGAGAAAGTGTGTCTTGAGGACTGGTTTAAGCTGAGTGGTTTGAGTATCTAGGTTCCCTGTTAGCATGCAAGGAGGGCCCTCTGCATATAAGCACTGGCAAATCGCAATACTCTTTTCAAGTGATTCTGCCTACTCACTGCCTCCCCCCCAACCCAGAGCTGGCAAAGCACCAATTCTCAATCACTATCCAGCAATGCTGCCATATCTGCCATTTCGGGAAGATCTGGAATTTAGAGGGAACAGTTTACAATTTATGTGTTCAGAATTAGATGGCTGGATTTGATTCTGAGAGCCCAAATTCATTGATAAGCTTTCTCCCTAGAATATGGTGGATGATTATGGTGTGAACTGCAAATTACCTATAAATGCGAAACTTACTGGGAGTGTTTTAATAAATACTTGGTCTATTCAAGAGTTAATTTATTGATGAAAACACAGATCTGAATTGATTAAAACTAATTTGTAGTCTGTGGGTTGATAGTGGGAATTTAACAGTAAAAATATGGAGTGTTCTTAATGGAAATATATTTTTGACCTTAAGCATACTTTTTTGGTTTGCAGTATATCATTTTAGTAAATATATAATTTTATAATATATCACCACAAAATATTGACTGTCAAGAAAGTTGCATTTGGAGGGCAATATGGCAGTCATTTTTATTTTTGCATCAAGTCAAATAATTTCATTATACTAGTGACAGGATTTGTCTTGTTTTATGAACTCTTTACATTTTTAATGAAGTTTAGGGATTTGGGCTTTTTTAAGAGTCATACCTTTCATTAAATTTTCTCGATTTTATTGAGTAATTCTCCCTTTAATATTATGGTGAAATTCTTTGGCTTTATGCTCTGTAACTGCTGTTTGTATTCCTAATGGAATATAAGACCTTGGAGGCTTCTACAGTTTCTTTTACAGCAACAGTCTACTATTAAAAGACTGAATTGTTGGTCTCTTAGGATAGAAGAACATTCAAACTGGCTGTGTGTTATAGTTTAATGTCCATCTCATAAAGACTGTTGAAAATCAGTCTTCAATTTGCAAATACCTTACATTTGAGTCATTGGTTTGTGAGAAATTTGTATCATCTTTGGCAGTTCTCTTTTATGCAGTAATGGTAAATGGATATCTGTTGTTGCTGTTATTTTTCTATTTCTTTAAAAATATTGGAGTACAAAATTGGTTGTCAGGAGACCTGGTGTTTAGTCTTGAGTTTGCCTTTAGCGTACTTGGGCAACTCACTTAATCTCCTGGGACCTTTGTATCCTCATCTATAAAATGAAGAGGGCGGGACTGGGTCAGACTAGAGCATCTCAAAGTTTCCCTTTCTCTTTCCTTCTTGGATCTTACTCATGGCACATGCAGGATTAAATTGGGCAGACTCATGCTATGATGTTAATGATGAGCTGGTTGAAGTTTGAAAAGAGGGTGAATGGAAAGAAATGTCTCAGGCCAGATGGGACCTGGGGCAATTAAACTAAATATAGGAAGGTCCAGGTAGAGACTGCTCAGAGCTCCCACAGGGACCGAAAGTCTTGGTAAAATGAAGCAATGTTTGGCAACATGTCACTGATAGGACTGTGGTGTTGGAGAAGTGGGGCAGATTCTCAGATGAAGCAGTGTAGAAAAACATCATGGTCAGTAGGTAATACCCAGTGTCAAGCAAAAGAGAAATTTGGTTCTGGATGACTGGGCACAGAAAGGGGCAAGAGAAACAGGGTCCAGTCCTTGGGGGAATGGGTAAGAATAACAGGTGATAGAAGAATGGAAAATGCTACATCTGGGAATCTGCAGTGTTGTCTGGAGATCATCCCCATGATACAGACATTGGGTCTGCTGGTGGAAAAATAGGAATTCTGAGCTCTGCCAGCCTTATGTGACACGGCGTCTAAAAGCTGGCCTGTTTTAGGGATTATGAATGAAAAGAGGGAGGGATGAGGGATCAGAATGACCATGCCTCAGTTGGCACTGAGATTTCTTCAAAATCTCATTACATATTTTTCATTTCCACCAAACAAAGAGAGAAATGATGGAGGAGAAGGGTAAATACTTAGGGAAGAAGATTTTTTTTTTAAAGGATGTTTTAGCTAGAGTGGGGATGTTTCCTTGGTTACAGATCTTTATTTGTGGTAGAATTATGGTGAAAACACTTTAAGGAAAATTGCTTGATTGCTGGGAGGTATCAGTTTTTCAACAAATATTTCATTGAATAGAAATCGATTGAGCACCTGCTGTGTGCAAAGCTTTGAACTGAGGGCTCTGGGGGATATGAAAAATTACACTCCATAGTTCCTACCCCTGTGGACTTCATGCTAGAGTTGGAAAGACAAGGCTACGATCTGTAGATTAGATGACAAAGCGAGACTCAACTATCACACAGCACGCTGCGGCAGTGAGGGGACACTGTCCCTCCTGAGCGCTGCACTGATTGCGAAGTGTAACAGGTATGGGCTGAATAGAAGCCCTGCTCCCCTGTTCTGGAAGAGGAGGCCAGATGGAAGTACACACAGCTTAGCGCCAGATCCCGAGGGCTGCTTGGCCCTGAGCTCTGGGGTTAAACAGATCTGTCCCCAGGCCCACAGGGCCTCTTCCTCCATGGTCAGAAAGGAACCATTCTCTGTGGAAAAGCTTGTTTCCAAAAGGAAAAGGGAAGAGCTGAGTCTGTAATTATACATTTACTCTTCTCTGATTTAGTCTGTTATGAAGCATATAAAGGGAAAGAGAGAGGTCAAGAATTAAGTTCTTTTTTGTGGAACGATTCACGGTGGGGTGGGAGGCGGGGTGGCTTTTTGGGAGAAGCCTTTCCCCTGACAGAGGACAGCAGAAGTATAAGAAAGTACATGCATTGTGCCAAGAAGGGCCAGAAGTCAGGTGCTAGAGACAGGAAAGGGCTCTGGGCAGAGTTTATGGAGGGGAAGACTCTGAGTTGGGCTTCCCATCCTGATAACTTCTGTATAAGGCAAGGAGCAGGGCCTGCTGGAGGGATGGCAGGGGATGATGAGGAACGAACTGGGAGGGTGGCAGTGGGGACTGAGAAAAGGTAGCGGCGGAAAACGCTAAGAGGGCCATAAAGGGAAGAAAATGATGGGGGGAGATGTGGGGGAGAAGACAAGCGGAAAAGGGCAGGTACCTGAGATCTCACAACTTCAGCGATCTCAGTGTATCAGTTGACCTTAGGCCTGCCTCAGTTTCCTCATCTGCAAAATGGGAGAAATGGTTAGCGAGGCTTCTCCAGGCTTCGGTTAGCATGGCTGGCCCTGATGGGAGACGCTATTAGGATCGCCAAGTGGAACCAGAAAGGTAAGACCAGAAAGTGATGCGTGAGCTTGTTCCTTACAGCCCCGAGAGAGGCAGAGATATGGAAGGCTTTCAGTAGTCAGCAGAGGTCTCTGGGAATGAGGCTGGCTCATTTCGGGGGTGCTGGTGGCATTATGGTGGGGACCTGCCTGCACAGTGCATCGTGAAACAAAGCTGAGTGGGAGAAAGCGCAGCTCAGAGCCCTCTTAGCTTTCAGGCCCGGCCCCAGGCAAGGGAGCACCCAGTGGAGAGCTGGGTCCTTACCTGGAAAGGTGCAGCAGACAGCCAGGGAGGCTCGCCTGCTTCCTCGGCACCTCTCCTCGAGGTGGCCCACTCTAATACAGACTGTCTCTGCAGAAGGAGAAATTTTCTCTTTCACCCCAAGTTTATGTACTGAGAACATCCTTTGGATCTCTTTCCAGATTCATAAACCTACCAAAATTTTTGGGACAAGGCATATTCAAGGTAGGGACTGACCTTCAATATCTTTACTGCTTTCCCTTAAACAATAAGCTTCTTTTATTTCATTGCACATTGGTGAGATTTCTTGCACTTTGAAGCAGCTATCCTTTTTCCAAGATAAAAAAATAAGCATATGCATTCCAGTCTCATCCTAAAGAAGGAAAAATGGGGCTAGATGGGGGTAGGGGAGCAACACATAAACAATTATTTCACACCTTTTAATATGAATGGATGCCTAATTTTGCTCAATCACAAACACTATTTCCAGGCTACATGGAGGGCTCCAGTACAACTGGCCTCCCCCAGCCCATTTTTCATTCATTTTCACACCTATTTGTGCTGGGGACAGAACAGTGAGCAAAACAATGGGAATTTCTGCCTTTCTGGAGTAGGTTTTGGCATAGGGTGAGGTTGGGGGCGCGGCAAACCCGAGTAAATCCTACAAATGTGTTTACAAACCCCAAGACTTGCGATCAGGGAAAAGTAGACCCTTGCTAGATCCTCTGGATCCTGGGTCCTTTTTCTGGAACACCCCACCTTACCTCCACCTCTTCTGCCTAATGAGCTCCTTCCATCCCTGCAGGCCCGGCTCCAGGGCTAGCTTTTGTTCCTGTGAGACAGCGCATTGGGCCTGGACCCAGGGTCCCGCGCCTTCTACCCACTGACCCCTGCTGACCGCGTGGCCCTGGCCGAGGCCTGTGCCCCGGCTCTGTGCTGACTCACGCTGCTCCTTTGCAGACAGGGTCCTCTGCCCTGCAGCCAGCTCCTCTAAGCGCTGTGTCAGCGCATCTGAGTATAAATTAACAAGGAGGGATGTGCTTGTATCAAGCCATTGGGCCTAGAACTCGAGGTCTCGGAGCCCTCCCCCTGCATTCTGGTTCTGCTTGGGGTGCCCCCGTCTCTCGCCTGCCCGCGGGCTCTCGCACCCCCAAACTGCCATTTTTGGTCCGGTTTATGATGAACTCTCATTCTGAGCACCCCTGGACTGACAGAGTGTGTAAATGGAAAAGGTGCCCCATATGTGTCTGTGGAACAGGAAGACCAAAGAAAGGGGAGAAAAGGTGGGGAAATTAAATGGCCCAGAAGTGAATACAGGAGGGGAAAAAGGTCCCATCCCAGGACAACCTGGTAGCTACCCAGGGGCTGTGCCAGCCTCTGGAGGGGCTGCAGAGCTCCCCGATGGTCTACGGGAGCACAAACCCAGCCCGGAGGGGCTGCAAGGGAGCTCCCCAGTATGCCGATGCCAGCTGCTGCCTCGCCCGAGGCCCCTCGCCGTGGGCCGGAGACCTCTGTCTCCTCTGTCCTGTGCAGACGTCCCCCTTCACATGACTGGGGCAAGTGGGACCTCAACGACAACCATGGCCGCCCTTGTGTGATCGCAGGGTTCACTCTGAGGGAAGACTTGGGCAGGAAGGCTTCCTGAAGCACTGGCTCGGGATGGGAGCCGGGGAAGACGGGGAAGGGTTTTAGGGCTCGGGGCTGGAGCTCAGAGCCAGGGCTGGCGGTCGGTTCCCCTGCCAGGGAGCAGCTGGTGTGGAACTTGGCTTAGAAACTGTGCAGAGAGCTGCACTCTGTTGTTGCTAAGCCTTCCTCTGTGCGTGTCTCTTTCTCCCTCTGCATGTGCGTGTGTGTGAGATTAGCACTGGCCATGCTTCGTGCTAAATCACACGGTTAAGAGCCCATGGCTGGGTCACGTTGCCGCTGCAGTCCCCAGCCCTTTCCGCAGCCTCTCCACATCCCTCCCACAGCCCCGAGCGCTGAGCCATCATTTCCTAGAGAGCGAGCAGGTGTAGTACTGCATTGCAGCAGCCGCATTTAAAGAACCTGGGTGCTGGGCGCTCACACCGTTTCCCTGGCTGTTCACATGGCCGGCTGTGCCTCGAGGGGCTTCTAGTACATACAGAGCACAGGTGCAGCGGATCTAGGGCTCTCCCCATTCTGGGTGCAGAAGCAAACGGGAGCAGGCTGGGGGT
>JAQZBX010065249.1:0-16344 GCA_029593785.1 Cabassous unicinctus | reverse complement strand
TAAGGCTAGTCCTCAATAACAAGAACCCATCAGTGGGCCATCCTCTTTTGCCAGACACTGCCTCTGCACTCTGGGGACGGTTGCTGCTCCCTTGGGGAATGTAGCAGAGCTCTCCAGGGTGGGAATTCAGATTTCCTCATTGAGTAATTGTCTACCCACCGTGACCATGCCCCATCCCTTGATCATTTGAACAATTTTAGCCAAAGGCTTTTGAAAATTGAACTGATATTGAAATTGCCACACACAAAAGGTGAAACAAAATTTGCAGTCTGAACCTGAGTTGGACAGTCTGCTAAAACAAAACAACAGCTATAATCCAAAATTACTTGACTTACAAAGAACCAGGAAAATGTGCCCAATTTTAAGGGAAAAGCCAGTAACTGCCAAACCCAAAATAACCTAGATATAGGTACTATAGAATTCTTTAAAACAGCTATTATAACTTTTTTTTAAATTCATGAAATAAAAATACTCCAGAAATAAATGGAAAAAATAGAAGTTCTCAGCAGAGAAATAGTAACTATAAAAACAGAAAGAAAACAAGTGGAAATTTTAGAATTGAAAAATATAGTATCTGAAATAATAGCAGAATGGAACTGCAAAGGAAAGAGTCGGTGGATGTGAATATAGATCAATAGGAATTATCTAATCTGAAGAACAGAGAAAAAAAATATTGAAAGAAAAGAAAAAGAGCCTCAGCGTCCTGTGGACAACATCAAAAGGTCTGTTCATGTCACTGCAGTCCCAGAAAGAGAAGAAAAAGGGATTGGTAGGAAAAAACATATATTTGAAAGAATAATGTCCAAAACACCCTCAAACTTGGTAACGGCAAACATTTAGAAATTCAAAAAGCTCAGTGAACTGCAAACAGAATAAACTCAGAAAACCATGACCAGACACATCATAATCAAAACTGTGAAAATGCAAAGATAAAGAAAAAAAAAATCTTTAAAGAAACCGGGGAAACATGACACACAAGGGGAATTAATGATTCAAATTATTACAAATTTCTCCAAGTAAATTGTGAAAGTTTGGGTATAATTATTATAATCCAAGAGCAGTACTGTTCAACAGAAATACAATGAGAGCCACATTTGCAATTTAAAATTTTCTAGTATCCACATTTAAAAAGTTAAAACATAAATTTGGTATGTTCAGCACTAAGATATTCAAGTTCAATAACATATTTATACAGAACCTAGTCAGTATATTCAAAATATCATTTCAACAAGCAATCAACAATACATATATTAAATAAAATAGTTTATATTCTTTTTGTGGTAGCCAGGTTTTGAAATCTAGTGTGTATTCTACACTTACAACATATCTCAATTCAAACTAACCACTTTTCAAGTATTCGATGACTACATATGTGGCTACTGGCTATTTACTGGACTTCACAGCCCTCGAGCAACCACTAAAAAATAACACAGAGATATAGCCCAAAGCCAATAGATAAATTAAAAATGAAATACCAAAATAAATTCACATAATCCAAAAGAGAGCAGGGAAGGGGAACAGAGGAGCATATCATAACAATTACATCAAATGTAAATAACATAAACACACCAATTAAAAGAGAGATTATCAGATTGGATTAAAAAAAGACCCAACTATATGCTGTCTACAAGAAACTCACTTTAAATATAAAGACATAGATAGGTTAAAAATAAAAGTATGGAAAAATATATGTTATGGAAACAAAAATCAAAGGAAGTTGGAATGGCTATAATAATATCAAATATATTTTAAACTTCTTTTAAGAACTGAATTGGATATGCTTCCCCTTCACATTCAGCATATTTTTTTTTTAAATAACACATTCAGTTTTAATGTTATCGAGTGCTGTGGCAGTTTTGAAACAAGAAGGCTATATTCTGTTCCATGCATCTCTGCCATACTACTCATGCTTCTGTCTAAAAAACTGGACATGTACAACAGTTCCTAAAGAGATATGGCCTATTGCATTAAAGCTGTCCTATCTAAACGCTTTTCTATAATAAAGTTTTCAGGTGAATGATAGCTTACAAATTTTTTTCAAACTATTAATATTTTATTCCTCTTTAAAACAGTAGTTTATAGAAACAATTTTCTTGACAAGCCATGCAAGCATACAAAATAGTGATACAAGTATATGTACGTAAGATCATATATTATTTGTAAGCTGTTTCAACAATGTCAGACAATTTTCAAAACAGTGTTGCCTTAACTGCTATCTTTTATGTTTATATTTCTGTTTTTGTTTACTTTAAGCTACTGAACAACTACTATGATCAGGATATTGTGTGTGGCACTGGAATACAAAGACAGACTAAGATACTATACATTTCCTGGTACAAAGAGTACAGGTGTAGAAACAGGATACAAAAGATGAACAACGAGATAGCATATGCTAAGTACCAAATGTGAGGTAGAGCAAGGAGTCCCTAAGAAATTCATAGGTGAGCAACTGCTGAGTAATGACAGTAAGGGAAAAAATTAAAGTACAAATAGGTAATACACGCAGACTGAGGAATCTTTCAGGACTATTTAGTCAGAAAATTCATTTAAGAAAGAAATCATCATTAAGGGCAGAAATATAAATATGGGCCAGAATGTAAAGGTTCATGGATTCTAAACTAAGACATAAATTGTATTTAATAAAAAGAAGAGATTTACTAAGGAGAAGTCCACCTCTCTCCCATTTAACTATTTTGAAGTCGTTTCTGAGCTTTTTCAACTAGGAGTTTGGAGTTTAATGTAGTAGTAAAAAGGGGTGAAAAGAAAGGAAAGTATGGAAAACTAGTTAGGAGAAACTGGAAACACTGGGAGTAACAAAGGCGGCTTGATTTGGACTAAACTCCCTAATGGCAGGGACCATGCTTCAAGCCCAGATGAAAAAGAGGTATCAACAGACAACCCCTAACAGACACACAGCTATCACCAAACCTGGAGCATAAGACTGTGCCTACTTTGTATTACGCAATACACTAAATACTTTGCTATGTCTTTTCATACTTAATCCTCACAATAACATATCATGGCACATTTTACCTTGAGGTCAAAATTTTAGGACACCCCTTAAAAAATGTCTGAGAACTCTAGGGCAAAAAGGAAAATGAGGAAAATTAGTCTTATCTCTAATGAGATATGAGAGTCTTAGGCGGAATTAAATTAAAAAGTTGAGAACATATTTGATCAACTTTTTGGTGTAATTATGTTTTATAAAAATGTTAATTATGATCTTTAAAGAACATGCCTGTATGCTGATATTGTTTGTACTCTCCTAAAATGACATCTAACAAGTTATTGGAAGAAATTGTAAAATTTCCTACAAGTAGTCCAAAAGCCTTAAGAGGTTTAAAAAGCAAAGGCATCCATGTGATAGTTCAAATGAGATGAGGAGACATCCCTATAGAGACAGCCTAGCATGGGGTACTGGAGCCCAAGTGGGGTGAGAAAAGTTTCCATGTAAGGAACTGTGGAAGGGAGCAAGGGGGGGACCACAGTGAAATATTAGGGCCTAAGCAGAATGGTGAGAGCACCCCAGCATGGGATACCCAAGCAGTGTAAAGTGAGAAGTGAGTTCAGGTACAAGATGCCAGAAACCAAGCAGGGTGAAAAAGGTATCTATGCTGGAGTGAGAACAGTGGTAATGGGAAAATGGCTATATAGAGGGGGATTGGTCAAATAAGTATATTAAGGATAAGGGGAGCCAGGTTTCTCACTGTGAGAGTGATAAATGTAGAAAGGGAGAAACTAGAACAACCTTGTGGACTGAAATTGGAGAAATTAGTATGAACTCATGGTTTATACAGAAAGATATAGAAAGATCTACTAAAGACTTATTGTGTTTCTAACAATGGAAGAACTTTTATCATTAATGTGGAGGAGGTGCCCCCACCAGAGGTTCTGAGGAATGGGAGAGGGAAAAATAAGTGTAATATGGGGGCATTTTTGGGACTTGGGTATTGTCCTGAATGACATTGCAATGACAGATACAGGCCATTATATATCTTGTCATAACTTACAAAATTGTGGGGAAGAGAATATAAACTATAATGTACGCTATAATCCACACTTAGTGGCAATGCTCCAAAATGTGTTCATCAATTGTAGCAAAGGTACCATACCACACTAATGAAGGACATTGTTAATGTGGGAAAATGTGAATGGCATAGGAAGTGGGAATTCCCCATATTTTTTATGGAACATTTATGTAATCTAAGAATTTTTTAAAAATAAAAAAGTATATATTTTATATATACATATATGTATATATAAAAGAAAGCTATAGAAAGAAATATACCACCCAAATCTTGATTTCTATATATGCTTCTCCAGTAAAAGAAACAACTCCTTGGAAGAATGGTTGATTCCAGGGCTGTGGCAGGGAAAGTACAAGGTGAGCTTGGAACATTTTCTCATGCCAAAAAGCAAGGAAGAGTTCAAAATAAGTCAAAAGAACACAGAAAACTAGCTTGAATGGGCCTTTTCTGGGCCAAAGCTGGGACAGTATGAGCAAGCTTGATAAGGAATGGGCTATTTGCACAGTCTCAAAATATTTATTAATTACTAACGGGAAAAGAACTTTACAGCAAAGAGATCTGGGAGACAGCTCCTTAATCAAGTGATCAAAGAACAGATCATCAGTAATGAGACAAACAGAAATTGTATGCCACTTGACAGGACACAAAGAACCCAACGTCATTTTGATAGTCCCATCAAAAAATGCACAATCTGAATCTAACTATGAGGAAATAACAGGCAAACTCAAATTGAGAAACAGTTTACAAAAAACTAACCTGTAATTTTCTTAAGTGTCAAAGTCAAGAAAATGAAGGAGAGACAGAGGAACTGTTCTAGATTGAAGGAATCTAAAAGACATTACAACAAAAGGCAACGCTTAATTCTGAAACGGATCCTTTCATTACAAAGGAAATTACAGGAGAAACTGGCAAAACTTGAATAAGATTTGAGGATTAAATGGCAGTAATACAGCAATGTTAATTTCTTAATTTTCATGGTTACATTATAAATATGTAGAAGAAAGTCCTTATTTGGGATGATGAGACATCATGTCTGCCACTTACTCTCATGGTTCAGGGGAAAAAAGTTCTTTGCACTGTACTCTGAACTTTTCTAACGCTTGAGATCTTTTTAAATAAAATTTTAAAATCACCTGCAAAATTCATTTACAGCATCTAAAACTGGCAGATAAGCCAAACAGTATGGCTTTCAAATATAAAAACAACATGTGCTTCCACCTCTTCTCAACAGTCACATGTTGCTAGCAGCTACTGTACTGGGCAACACAGATATAAAACATGGCAATCATCACAGAAGGCTCTACTGCACAGCACTGATCTAGAGGTTGGGAGGCCAAGTGACATAATGAATAAAGACCAAAAATGGATCCAGGTACAGATACTTAGCAAGTGCTATGACACTTAGTCATTTAACTTCTCTTGAGCCTTGGGCTCATCTTCTGTAAAATGGACACAGTAGGAACTTAATATCTATTTAATGAATTTACATGATTTCAGCTACAAAGTATATACTATGTTGCCAGGCATTATTCTGGTGTTTGGGGACAAAACAGCCACCAAAACTGACAAACCCTGTTCTCATGGAACTTGCATTAGAGTGAGGGAGAATCACAATAAACTTAAGTTAGTAAATTATACAAAATGCTAGAAAATGCCAAAGGCTGTGGAAAAAAATCCGGCAGAGTAAAAAGGGATAGGAAATGTGAAGGGAGGGACTGATATTATAGAGTAGTCAGGGAAGACCTCAGTACGAGAATAGAAGTGACTGGAGAAAGGGTGAGATGACATTAGACAGGAAGAAGAGGCTCAAATCATTAAGGTTCTTGTAGACCATAGTAAGGACTATGGATTTTACTAAGAACAGAAGTGAAGCCATTTGAAAAAGTAACATGAGTTGACATGTTTTATCAGAATCACTGTGGCTGTTGAGTGTTAAAAGCCCAGCTGGGCAAAAGGTCAAATTAGTGAGATGTGTTAAGAACTATCTTGCAAGTGAGAGATGATGATGGTGTTTTTACATTTTACACTGAATTTGTATGTGGCTAAGCACTAGGAATTCATAAAGCCACAACTAAACAACAGCAACATAGAGTGATGCCAGATATTTAAACTCTGGGCTCTACTTAGTACTACTAACAGTTATTGTCTCTCAGAGGCAAGACAAAGGTGCAAGGCTATTAGGATATAACTAAGAATTTGGTTTTTAAGTTACTTTATGTCACTGGGCAAGGGTAAGTTAACAATCAATTTAAAAGACAGGAGCAAATGATGGAAGAGCTTGCTAAAGAGAAGTTACAATAAAAATTATTCTAGAGTTGACATTCTTCTTATTATTTTACGCTTACTGCCCTTTTTAAGGTTTTATAACTATTTCTCACTGATGTAACTAAAAAGTTGGGTATTAAGTAGTAGTAGATTCAGTATTAAGTAGATGGGTAGATGCACTTTCTTATTACTAGAAGATGTGTCAACAGCATCATATATATAATTGCACTGATTCATCCTACCTCTGCTAACAGCACAGCTTTTCAAGAAAATTACCTAAGGGTTTGTTAGTGCCCAAAGGATGATGGGAAAGCTGAGGGACCCCTGCAGTGTTCCAATTTTAATACATAGGCCCCATTACCACCACACAAAGATATTACAGAAAAAATATTCTTAAAAATTTTTCCTTGACACACATTTTTAGGCAGCATATTTAGGAGCAATTTTCAATTTTCTTCTACAGTTTTCTTCCCTCTTGATACAATGAAGAATGTCACTTAAGTAGATGAGTACACTTCAGAGTCAGCAAGCACTCAAATCTAATCCCACCCAAGTCTTAAAATGTACTCTGAGTCTCAGGCAAAAAAAGTCACTTGCTGAACGTAAAACTGAAAAATTGTTAATTTGCAAACCTTGGTGAAAAATATTACAGCTCAAGTGCAAATACAATAAAAATTGCTATTTTTAAAAAACTCATATTGCATAAACATTTCACAAATTCAGATTATCTTTGATAGAAATCCAAAAACAATATCAAAATTTTACTTCTTCTGCCTATTCAGTTAAAACAACAACAATAAAAACAAAAGCCCAACAAACTTTTTACTGCAGCCTTTAACCAACAGAAAATAGTGAGATGATTGAGACAACTGCCAAAGCAGGAAAAAAAAAAAGCACTGGTCAGGAAAGATTTGACTACAACCCCAAATTTTAGTAAAATTATCAGTAATACACAAAAATCATCAGTTATTTAAAAATGTTTTGCCTTCAACATTCTGCTTGCTGAGTTAGTCAAGCGCATGAAGTTAAATAATTTGTTTTCTTTTAAAACGAGAAAATAAGGCATCTATTAATATGCTCTTCCCCCAAATTCACAACACAAAGTGACAGAATCTTAACAGCATTGGGGGAAATTTAAAGGCCGCATCCACTAGCCAAAACAATGTTTTAAACGTTTTAGTCAGCTTTGTTTACATATCTTAGCTCACTGGTAGCATGATGAGGGTGTTAGTCAAAATGTAATACAAAATGAATGAAAAACGCTTAGCTCGCAGACACTATGTACGTAATACTGTACAGAACATACTGGGGGTGTTTTAAAATCCAACATTTGAATCTGCGACTGTTTTATCAACTACTCTAAATCAGGCGTTTACTTTTAAAACAATTTTTCAAAATACGTGTGGGTGGCAAGACCGCCAGCCATCTGTACGAAATCTCCTTAACAGTTCAAGATTCCTAGGTCTGAGGAAGGACCAACTAAGACTTAAACTCAGTTTAAATCTCCTGGAAACTCAGTTTAAATCTCCTGGTCCTTTTGTTGTCAGCCCAGGGAGCGGGCCTGAAAAACCAAGGGTGGGAGAACAGTTTGAAATTCAGGGCATGGGGTGAACGTCGATGCTTAGAAGCGCCAGCTCTTCCCTATTCTCGCACTCGAGAGGTCATAGCGTAGTAAAGTTTGGTTTCACAAACGAGGTTGGTCGCTACCGACAAAAGCAAAGTCTCCCAAGTGAGGCAGACATGGGGGGTCGGGGAGCGCCCGGAAGCCCAGCAGGACACGTTTCCACTGCAGGGAGGCGGGTGTCTGTGGAGATTCTGGCGCGGAACCCCATTCCTCCCCCTCGGACCCCGCACCCGGGCGGGGACCGGCTCTGTGGCGGCGGGAGGCGGGTAGGCCACAAGGAGGAAATGGGACCTTGTACCGACAGAGCGGCGGCGGCCGGAGTGGGGCCTCCCTCGAGGGAAAGGGGGCCCTCCCCGCCGCAGTCTCCCCCCGCCTCGAGGGGCTGCTCCAACTTTCCAGCGCAGGACGCCGCTGGGCCGCGCGAGATTCCGAAACTTTGTCTGCCCTCCCACTGCCCCGGGCCGGCTCCTGCACTCTGCGCCGGGCCCTGATCCCCGTCTCGCCCCGACGGATGCCCGGGCACATCCGCCCCCCGGTGTCCGCCCCGTGTTTACCTAAGGCCGAGGTCGAGGCGCTTGCTCCGGCGACGGCCCCACCGCAGGTCCCTAGGTCCTAGTTACTCAGCCGCCAAGTTCCCCAACATGGACTCCCTCGTCCGCTTCAGGGTGTTCCGGGTCGCCGGCTCTGCGGACCAGGTCGAGAAGCGGCGGCAGGGCAAGGACCGGACCCGGGCTGCGCTGCTCCGCGCGGCTTGCGCCACGGCCGCTCTCCTTCCCCCAGCCTTGTCTGGCCTCCTCCCTCCCCCTCCCCGCACGTCTCCTCCCCTCCCCTTCGCTCCGCTCCGCTCAGCCGCGCGGCCACATGAAGGCGCGCTACGGTGACGACGGCGGAGGCAGCACCGACCGCACTCTGCCTTCCCTCTCCCTCCGGCCCTGCGTGCACGCCCGCAGATCTCCGCAGGACCGCAGGGGGGCGCTGGTAAACCACCGTTTGCGACGGAGGAACGTGGCGGGCGGAGTCACGTCAAGCGGCTCGTGTGCGGGAGGGAGGACGGCAGCGACTTGCGGAGGCTTCTGGGAAACCTCGCCTCGGCTCTCGCCCACGCTGCGGACTGTGCGCATGCGCTCCTGGAAGAGCGCTGGAGCTGGGTGCTTGGGCAACTTTAAGGGCTGCTTCGCTGCGGACCAGAAAGGAAGCACAAAGAGGACTGGACCTAAGAGGGTCTGCGTGGTATTTATTGTCCTATCTTCATGGTAATCTGATATTAAAAAGAGGGTTAGCATGTTTGGCGGTGGACTGCTTTTTCACTCAGCTGAGTTGCCCACTCACCTGAAATACACCCTGCGGGGAGGTTGAAGTGTCAGCAACTTGTTAACTCAGCTCTTTCTTCCCTACTGGTGGGCGTTTTAAAAATTCTAGAGGGAAAGGTTTCCCACGACACTCCTGAGCCAAGGGTATGTCCCCATGTCTTATTTACCACATCAAAAAATTAAACTTCATTATCATTAACTTTAAGAACCTCCACTCTGTGGTCAGGTAGTGACTGGCGATTATCCCTTCGATAATTTGTCGGAGCCCGCCATAGGCAACGTGTGTGCCCTTCTCGGCTCCTTCCCCCCTTCGTGTGGTCAGATTTTTTGTTTTATCTCAGGAATTTCTTTGCAGACTGTTTTTCAAAGTCACTGAGTCTTTAAACTCGTAGTTTCTCTTGCAGAGAGTTTCAGCAAGCTCCTTTTTGCCCTTCTCTGAGTCTCCGTCCTAATTCATCCATTCCATCTACGAGGTCGTCCTTTCAAGTGCCCCCGCCCACACCATTGTCCTGTTTACATCTCCCGTGGGATGAAGCTCTGCTCCCGGGTCATCCAGCGGACGCGGCTTACCAAGGCCTCCGTCGCGGTCAGCCTCGCCACTCGCACGTTTTTCCCTCGTTGGTCCGAGGAGCGCTCTGCGCTCTTCTGGACACGCCGAACCCTGCCCCGGATAACTTCCCTCCCTACTGCCGCTGCTCTGCCGCCTTCCCTTGTTCTCCAGGTATAGGCTGGTTGCCGCGTCTCCTGCTGCCCGTAGTGTTTACGTCGCTCCTGTCTTATCCTTTGCTTTGTGTTTGGTCGGCTTCTGCCTGTCTCACGCTGGGAGGGCTGAGACAATGTTTTATCACTTTTGTAACAACAGTGGCACAACGCCTGGCACTCAATGAATAAATAGTTGCTGAAGCAATGAATGAATGGCAACCTTGCCTCTTTCTGTCATAGTCTTTTGGGGTTTTACAATGTATTGTTTTAATATGAAGTTTGGGAGTTTAGATGAATTATACTGCATTTGGGGTATTGGAAAGAACAATGATCTTGAGGAGTTAAAATGTTTTCTTCTGATTGAGGAACAACATTCTTGTGAAGGGCCTTTCTCAACTATCAGAGCAAACAGCACATTGTAAAAAACAGTATAAAGGGTAATTGTTATGAGAATCAGGGGAAATTTTGTTGAAAGAATTATGTGATAAAACCAGATGAACAAGCACTTATTTTGAGCCATCCAACAGAAAGGGTGTAGCTCTGTTACTTATACATGCACAACTTCACCCTAACAGATTTTTAACAGTATACTGCAGTTACAGACATTCTTGTGTGTGTGTTTTATATAAAAATCTCCGTTTTGTTTTTGGGAAAATTTAATTAAGGGCTAAATGAGAACATTTGCCAAATAAAAAATTGTATTTAATTTTTAACTTGACAAAAACAATATACTGCTTCAGCAAAATTAAACAATACGGAATTTTTTTTTTATTTATCACCTGCAGCTAATTAATTCCCCCCCTTTTTTCAATTTAGCTTCCTAGATATTATGCGAGCATGTTTTAAGAGAAACTGGCTTCTACTTTCATATGCAAATAGGAGAGTGGTGGTTTGTAATATGGCATCTTTCGCCTCCCCAGGGAAAAGACCATGTATATTTCTGTACACATGTAGCATCCTCCTCATTATGTTTGCATCATGAAGAGATATTATGCTCTCTGTGGTTTAATATTTTTATTTACAACATAATAACGAGGTACAGAGTTTTAAATAAATAAAAGATGAACTGAAATGTAGGTGTAAAGATTGATGTACCAACCCATCATTGTCAATACTTTAGATTTCATTATTATCATAAAAACAAATGGTACGTACCATAGAACAGCCTTCACTGAATGCCCAATTGGCGCATTGCACTTTACCAAGATCTTAAAATGTCAGTCGCCACACAGCAAAAGAAACCCATAGTGGCATCTTTAAAATGAAGGGTAATCAATATATTGATCTTGACAGAGCTTAAGCAGAAATAACTGCTATAACTCATTTAACTATTATGAATAAAATACAAAGTAAAATTCAAATTAAGAGAGGGAATCATGGTATAAAGACAGTGGATTGAAGGGGAAACATGATTCCAATACTAACTCTGTCACTTTACAACCAGTTTTGAACAAATCTAATCTTTCTGGTTCCCAGTTACCATATCTATAAAATAGGACGTTTTTCTTTTAATGTTCTCTGTGGCATTTTTATGGTAGTAAAAGTATATGAACTCAAACGGTGTCCAGTTTAAAATTCTTATAAGCAGTATCTGTCGAAATATATTATGTTCTTGTAAGGAATGGAAAATAGATACTATGAGGAAAAGCTAGTTTAAAGGAATTTTTTATAAACCCAGTGGTTTATTTCTGTTTTCACAACTATGGAGAGTTTTAATCAGGATGATACTATCAAATTTTTCCTGTGTGGATTAAACTTATTTCAGCAGCAGTCAGTTGGCAATCTTATCTGGGTACTGTGTGGTGTATATAGATGAATGAGCAGCGTCTCAACAGTCAAGATAACGGTGATTTAGTGGGTGCAAATAAGGCAAGTATAAAAACAAACTAAGGAAGAATATAAATACCATAACAGTAGTGAAAACAAAGCGCTGTGGGGGAGGGTATCAAAAGAAGAAGAGAATATGAAGTTGCCAAGGACAACTTCATAAAAGAGCTGGCACTCTGAACAAAACACAGGAATTATTCCAAATTTGGAGGCTCCAGTACATTCTCAGGTTGTTCTCCCGTTCCCCCACAGGGCTTGTTCCACATTTTTACCCCTCGCCTCAAGTCTCCAACCTCACAATCATTCCTGGTGAGCCCCTCGACCCCAAACCCAACAAAAGACCTTACCATAGTCTTTATAGGAAATTTATTTCCTCAATGTCTTTCCCTACACCTACAAAGTCTGTCTATAACTGCACCCACTCAGAACTGTTTTCTCCATCAGAGAGAAAGAACTCTCTTTCTCCTCTCATTTAAGGCTTACCTTTCCACTTGTGCTGTAAATCTGTCCTTTCCAGACTTTGGGATTTTATGGACCATTAAAATTTCTATCAACTCTGGAACCAACATTGGCTGATAACTGTTTTATCTTGGCAAAATATATATATGTGTGTGTGTGTGTGTGTGTGTGTGTGTGTGTTTACATATATATATATAATCCTCCCATTTATTATCACTATGATTTCCTAAAAAATTTGCAACACCAAAAAGATTAATTGTATGGAAAGCTTACTACTTTGTTGGTTTGTACTTCCCTGCGGAGCAGGGAAGCCATCACAGCCCTACTGCATTTGGGACTCTGCTCTGAAACAGGTCCCCTCCATCCCCACATGGGATGGATATTTTTAGTCCCTCCTTCACTGCAGACCAACTTATCTCTCTTCTTTATAAATCTGAAAATAGTCTACACCTGAGAGTCCATTTCCTCATTTCACTTTCTGTTCACTTTTTAAAGGTAATTAGCATTCATTTTAATAAGCCAAACAACACAGAAGTATATAAAGTTTACTCAGGAATATATAAATAAAAAGGTAGTTTCCTCTCCCCACCCCAATCCTAGAAAAAAATCAGGGTTAAAAGACTGATGTGTCTCTCCATACATATTTCTATGTTTATAGAAGCACATTATATAAATAGCAGTTTTTGTATTTATTTTTCCAAATAAAGAATCACACCATATGTATTTTTCTGCAACTTTCTTTTTCACCCTTAACAGTTTGTCATGGATACCCATTTATCTAGCTCATTCTTTTACCTAGCTGTATAATATTACATGATATTAATGTACCATAATTTGTTGAAGCCATTCCTCTATTGATAATACAGATTGTCCAGATTTTTGCCATTATAAACAATACTTAAGTATCCTTATGCATGTCTCTTTTTAAAACTGCAATTTTTTTTCTGTAGAATTGATTCCTAAAAGTGAGATTGTTGGGACAAAAGATACATGCATTTTTAAATTTTAATAGCTACTGCCTGTAGAGGGTATGTATTGTTTTTTTCTTTTTCTTTTTTTTTGCCATCCAGCATCCATTTCCCCTTTTGTGGTAACAGCACTCCAGTTTTCCTTAGATGAATTAGTCTCTCTTTTCTCTCAATCTGTGGGATTACAAATGGCATTGACTCCTCCACTGGCTTCCACATTGGACTTTGACTCAGAACTGTATAGTGAAAGTATAGTATCTTAGTAGTTATAATGTTCTGGAGTTTAGAGACAGACACATGACTCAACTAATGCCGAGAAGAGTTAGATGCAGGGCTTCTGTGAACTGTTCAGAAGAGTGCTATTTTTTCTTTGCCCCATGGCTGCTGTCAGGACGTAAGCTATCTTCTCGAAGAGAGACCCTTACTGCAAATGAACCCAGCTGAAGAAGGCAGAACTGCAACATGAAAGAGACTAGATTCTAATGACAGCATTTGGGTAGGCTTGACCCATTTGTGTCTGGACTTTCAGTTATGTGACTCAATGCCTTTTTCTTTTTTTTTTTTTTAGTTTATTTTCTGTTACTTGTGACCAAAGGTGTCCCGACTGATACGCTGCCAGATTACTTCTAGAACTATAGCAGTTTACACTCTAATCAAAATGTAGAGGAATATCTATTTCCTCACACCCTTACCCAGACTTGCCTTGTCAGTCTGATGGGCATTAAATGCTATCTCACTATTGTTTTAATTAGCATTTCCCTGACCACTAGTGAGGTTGAACTTTTTTTCATATATTTTTGGCCTGATATAGCCTTTGTGTGTTTTTTATTTGAGTTGTTTGTCTTCATCTTTTTCTGATCTTTCTATAAAATTCCTTTTGCATTAGAGCTCTTAACTTTTGGCCTTTCATATGTATAACTACTGTCGTCCCCCCCCCAACATTCTATCATCTTTTGACATATCTTATACAAGCTTTTGTCATAAAGTTTTACTTTTTCTATTGTGAAATCTATCCATTCACTCCTAAACACTCTATAATTAGGCTCAGGTCCCCACCACTCCATTAAAAATGGTCCTGGAAAAGTCACCAGTAATCTCATACTTGCCAAATATAATGAACTCTTTAAAGCCCTCAACAAGCAGTTATCTTTTATTGTGTGCCTACTATGTGGTAGGCTCTGTGCTAGGCCTGGTATGAAGATAAAGACACTGCCCCTGCCCTTAAGGAATTTACAATTTAGTGCAATAGTCAGACAGATTAACATAATTTCAATAAATAATGGATGCTGATGCTGGATTTGCATCCCCAACATCTATTCTATCTCTCCCCCTAGTGTAGCATCCATGGAGGGCAAGATGGCTCTTACGGTGATGAAAGACACAATGAAAAAAATTTTTATTTTATTATTTTTTATTTTTGTATTTTATTTTTTTTTTGTTTATTATTATTTTATTATTTTTGGGTTTTTTTTTGGCTTTGTTTTGGGGGAGGCTTTGGATCGCAAAGGGTCACAACTGTGGCAGGGGAGGATCACTGGTGTGGGGTGTCAGTATTGGGGGAACATATGGGGAAGGGTGCACCTGGGGCATGCCTCTATGGCATATGAATATGTTCAAGTGGTTATAGGGCATTGTCTCAGTGGGTGGAGACCCACACAATAACCGAAAGAATATTGAATTCCCATCCTGGGAAGTCCTTCTACATTCTCTAATAGAGCGGCAAGAATCCCCTGAGTACATGGGAGGTGCCTAGCGAAGGAGGAAAGAACATTATGCCAGGCCCTTGATATTGATGCTTGTACTTATGAAACTTTTCTTGTGAAATGGAAACTTAGCCTAGTATTATATATTGCCTAAGAATTACCTCCTGAAAGCCTCCTTGTTGCTCAAATGTGGCCTATCTCTAAGTCAAACTCAGCATATAAACTCACTACCTCACCACGCCCCCCTCCGCCCCAGCATGGCTCATGCCGGGGATGAGCCTTCCTGGCACCAAGGAATTATTACCAAGTGCCGACTAGCAATGTATCTGAAAAAAGACCTTGACCAAAAGGGGGATATATTAAATACAAATGAGTTTTTATAGCTAAGAGATTTCAAAGTGAGTCAGGAGGTCATTCCAGAAGTTAACGTTTATGCACATCTCAGCAGGATCTCATTGACTACCACAGTAAACAGTGTCTCAAACAGCAGGGCTCCTGAGGGCTCTAGAGACATTGAGACAGTGTAGGCAGGGCAGACAATCTCAGGAATTCGGCACCCTGTCAGTGGGCCTTGCTTTGGAACATATACTCTCCAATGAAACAGAGTTGGACTCATTTATAATTTCCATGCACATGGCTCTTCTACCCCTTTTATTTGAACCTATAATTATCACTATACTTGTTAAATATATATCCCAGGGACTTAAATCTTCAGTCTGTTCATATACCCGTTGAATCCTGAATCTCAGCAGAGTTGCAACACCTACTCTCCAATTCATTGGACTCGCCCAGGACAACAGATAAAAAGATGATGATGGACAATGCCCATCCCAAAAAAACAGTATCTACAGCTGCAAGTAAGACAGTTCCATCCATCTGTCCCATGGGATCTAAGTCCTCTCTCATTTGGAAACAGAGTGGACATCACCATCCCCAAATCCTCAAGATTGAAGAATGAACAAACATAAGGGAGGAATGCAACTATGGACTAAAGTAGACTTACAATTTTTCCAGCAACGGAAGAACTTGTAACATTGATATAAAGGCAGTGGTCACCAGAGGTTCTGAGGGGATGGAGAGGGAAGAATAGGTGTAACATGAGAGCATTTTTGGGACATTGGGATTGTCCTGCATGACATTGCAATGACAGGTAAAGGCCATTATGCATTTTGTCAAAACCTATAAAGTTGTGTGGGGCAAAGTGTAAACTATAATGTAAACTATAGTCCATGGTTAGTAGCAATGCTTCAGTATGAGCTCATCAATTGTAACAAATGTACCACACTAATGAAAGATGTTGTTAATGTGGGAGGGGGAGGTAGTGGGGTATATGGGAATCCCCTATATTTTTGATGTAACATTTATGTAATCTAAAGCTTCCTTAAAAATATAAAATAAAAAATACACATATATTTGTAACTATGCACTTGTATTTAATGGCTTTTTTTTTTTTTTTAA
>JAQZBX010065248.1:0-16336 GCA_029593785.1 Cabassous unicinctus | reverse complement strand
TCAATGTTTCACCATGTCCTATATATTTTACTTACTAGATCTTTCTTGAACTCATCCTCTTCTCTTTATTATAATTGCCATTGAATTCATTGATGTCTTCACCATTTATCTACTATATGGTATTATTCCAACATAGCTTTACATTACTGGGGAAATAATTTTCAAGTATACGAAACTAAGCATGACACATCCCTGACATACACCATTTAATGCAATGACTCTGTAGTTGTGGAGAGAGAGATAATAACAGAATAAGGTGGAAATTTCTTTTCAAAATGCTTTTGGTCCTCAATCTTCCCTCATTTTTTAATTCTGTCACTGTCTTGAAATAAGAACCTATTTGAGAATGCCTGTTTGGTAAGTCTATAAATTTGAGAATGATGTTAAAGCTTCTCTGAGATATAACAGATCCTCCATTATCTGACCCTTGTCTCTAGCTTCATTTTCTATGCCTCCTTCTCAGGTGTTTAACAAACCAGCAATTTCAAAGTATTTGTAGTTCTCAGACATGCTGTTTTGTTTAAATTTGGAATGACTCTTCATAATGTTTGCTTTCTAAAAATGTTCCTGGATAGTTCCTTCATATACCAACCTCCCTAGGTTGATATTCAGAATCTCTCTTTCCATGAGTTCCCCATAATTTTCACCTTAGGCTTATCTTGATTCTTACTATGTTGAATTTGCATTTCTATTTGCATATCTGTGTCTGTGTTGGGCAGATTCTAAGGTAGCCTCCATGATCCCCACTGCCTGCTGTTGATGCCTTTCGGTAATCACCTTCCCTTGAGCATTGGGGAAGCTTTAAATTGCTTTTAACCAGTAGAAGATGGCAAAGCTAATGAGATATCATGCTTGTGATTACTTAACATTACTTCATGTCTATTTACAAATAGGAAAAGCCCTGGACCTCAGGGATCTTGATAATAATTCTATTATGCTTGTTTGTATTTTTCTTGCCTTAGGTCTTGATTCCAATCTATATCTTAATGTTTTGTTCTGTTCCACATTTGTTTTTATGATATATTCAGACTTTTTTTTAACTTCTTGAGATTTTCATTCCAAAATAGCGTCATGTCACACTGAATTTACTTTTTTGAATAGTGAACCTAAAGTGTTAATCTCTGAACTATAAGCTTTGTCAGTTGGGCTATGTGGAGAATTTGGAATTTTATCTCCTGTGGATTTATGGTTCTAATACCTCTCATCACTCTCTGAAAGTCAACCATTCTTCAATCCATATCCATAGAAAGTATCCATACATCCATTCCATAACTAGAGTGCCAGAATATCCAGTTGCTTAAAAATGGTGTCTACATTGCAGATACAAGGTTAGGAGGAGGAGCGGGAGGCCTGGTTATACTGATTACAAAAACAGGTACTTTACTGAAGGCAGAAAAGAGAAAATAAACAAAACTAGCTACCTGAAACTTCTCCCTGGTCACAAATAGAGGGTATATGTATGACCAGAAGAGCGAGCGATATCTGCCTTTTAGCTTGAAATGTCCTATCTTTGGAAACCTCTGATGCAACTATTTAAAAAATCCACATCCTATTCTTCCACTGCAAGTAGAGCTAACAGTATAACCCTCAGGTCTTATGAAGTCTAGTCTTGTTTTACCCTCATGCTCCTAGTCTTCAGAGACAATAACCTATGTTCTGGGAAAAGTTTGATATAACACAAGCATTGGCAGTTTCCTAGGATTCATTGAATAATGATATTAATTTTTTTGCATCTTTCTACTTTTATATCACTAATGCCAAATTTCCCAAAGAAATGCTGATTTTGTTTATTTCTCCCAAAGATGAGTGTAACACTACATTTCAAATTCTGGTTACTTCCTCTTCAATCCTGCCATGACTTGGAATGCATTCTTTCAACCCTGCTATATTAGTCAAGTAGAACAAACAGGATGTGTGTGTGTGTGTGTGTGTGTGTGTGTGTATGGAGAGAGAGAGAGACAGAGAGAGAGAGAGAGAGATATCTTACATGACTAACACAACCATGGGGCTTGGCAAGTCGTAATTCAATAGGGCTGGCCACAAGATGGGAACCCATTAAAGGTTTTGATAAATTCCTCCATCGAGGCTAGCTAGCTGAAGAATAAATAGAAATTCTTCTTTCTGACTTCTTACATCATTAGTTCTCCTCATAAAGCCATCAAATGATTGAATGAAATTTCTCTCATTGCTGAAGGTAATATCCTTTGTTGATTGTGGATGTAATCAGCCATGATGCAATCAACTGACTAATGATTTAAATCCATGAAATACCCTCAAAGTAATAATAAGGGTAGTGTTTCCTTGACCAAACAACTGGACACCATAATCAAGCCAAACTGACACATGATCTTATTCATCACATTCTACCTGTTGTCAATATGGCACCATATTTAAGTAAGAACAATAACAGTCATACTTTTGCCTGACATAATTCAACTGTCCTATGTACAAAAGGAAATGAACTTGCCTTTTCTCCAGAAAAAGATACAAGTAATATTCACTCTTAAATTTGATATTGTATAAATTAAATAAGTTAATGCAACTTATGTTATATCATAAAGGGATAAGATAGGGAAGAAAAGAAGGATTTTTTTTATCTATATAAACAAATATATTCATAGCAAAACAAGGAAAAAATACCCAAACAATTACAGTATTCATTTCTGCAACTTGTCACATGGTTGTAGCTCATATTTACACTTTCTTCCACTATTCATTCCATATTTCCTTTACCCTCAGCAAGCCCCTTAAGTGGACATGCTTCTTTGCCTGGTGGATGACACAAACCTTCATTCCTGAAGGTTGTAGGCCATTAATAGTCCTACCAGGTTTGGGTTGTTTCAATTTCCAGTTGACATTATTCACAGGGCATGGTAGTACTAAAAGACACCCTAAGGGATCTCCTGGATTCCACGTAAACTCTTCTTACCTCCATTGTATAATAGCAGTACTATTTCCCCTTGATAATCAGGATCAATCACCCAGGCCAATACAATAATTTCCTTCCTTGCCTGTTGATTCCAAGGCATGAGAAGCCAAAAGTGGCCAAATGGCAGTCTTAACTTCTAGTTCAATGGAATCACTATTGTGTCTCCTGGAAGAAGTACTCCTCCATTGTGAAATAACCCTGTAGGGCAGCAGAACTGAAGGCCACAAGGCCAGGAGGCAAAAATCTTTCTAGTGGCTCACTAGTGGTAATAATGAATGGTGCCACTTTCATTTCAAACCCTGATCCTTGGACACATGAATCCTGGCTATGGAAAAAAATGGCATCATAGAGTGGATGCTGGATTAGAGCATATACAACTCCTAGAGAATATTTTCTCAGCCCCACAAGGAATTTCCACCTAGTTGGGGCCATAACTGAGTCTTCAAAAGGTCATGCCATTGTTTTGTCAATCCAGTTGATTCGGGATGATGGGGAACATGGTAAGGCAAGTGAATTGCATGAGCAGATGCCCTTTCCCGTACTTCATTTGCTGTGAAGTGGGTTCCTTTATCAGAAGCAATTCTGTGTGGAATAAGGCATCTTGTGAGTCCATGGATGGTAGCTTTGGAAGAAGCATTGTGTGCAGGGAAGGCAAATCCAAATCTGGATAATGTATTTATTTCAGAAAGAACAAAATACTGCCCCTTATGTGATGGAAATGGTTCAATGTAATCAAACTGCCACCTTGGAAATAGTGCCATATCAGGGACTAAGTGTTCATTTCTGTGGCTGGTAGATTGGGCACTCAACAGTGGCTGTAGCTAGGTTGCCCTTGGTAAGTGGAAGTCCTTGTTGCTGAGTCCATGCATATTAATAATAATTTCAATAGGATTCTTATGAGCACTCACACTACTTATCGAATTGTATCTAACAATTGACTGTAGTCTAGCAAGTACCTTTTATTCCATTCAATCTATGCCTTCCTTCTTCCTCCTTGCAATACTAGACAAAACTACAAAATAATAAATGATATAGCCATTCATTATCTAATAATTCTACATGGAAGAAGATCCTGCTGTGGCATGTCTCTTACATATTTTACATATTTCCAATCCTAAATTATTTCTCTTTAACTCTTTCGTATGTAATCTCTTTCCCCAAACGGTGCTTATTATTAAGCACTTAAAATTTTCTTGTATTCAGGTAGTATAAGCTACTAATAACTAAAATAATTCATGTAATATTTATAATTCTTTGTCATTATATTAACATTAACTAGAATAGGTTTTCTATTATATGAAAAGAAGCAGTTAGTTGTCTACATCCATGAAGTAACAATCTGCTAATTTACCAGTTTCTGATTTTATTCAGAGAAATATGCCTACATCATTTTGTTCAGTGTCCTTATTTGTTAACTCTGTTTGCTTCAATTTATTTTATTCTGTATAATTATCTGCCTTGATAACATATTAGAGCACAGTAAATTGCTTACTCATGCTAATTCCTATAAGGGCCATGCAAAGGGGATAAAATGAAATCATGTTAATGAAATATATTGACATAGCACAAAAGTTTTGTCAAGACAGCTTTCAGAATATACATAATAAACAAAATAAAACTGATCTATTTTCTTTGGTTCTGGATATTTGCCTGAGTTTGGCCTTTAACAGGAAAAACCTATTTTACATTTATAAAAAGAATGTTCTTCATGTTAATATCTTGAGAAAAAATAATAGAGCTATGTTATTTCCTTAAAAAAGAAAAGATTAGTCTAGGCCATATGTAAACCGGCCTTTCTCATAACTTCACCTAAATGGTTGGCAAAGATCAACCTTTTTGCTTTACATGAAGATTTTTAATGTTTAACGTTATGATTACTTAAACCTTCAAAATTATTTTAGTATGCTTTTTAAATACTACTAACAAAACCAAGAATGTATGTTGAATATATTTATATACATATTTTATAAATTTCTGTATAAGAAGAGTCTCATTTTCAATTTCCAAATGTATTAAATGTGCCAAAGAGTAATTTAGGCATAAATTAGATAGAAAAAAAAGGGGTTCATAATTATCCTCCTAGTAATAGAAGACAGAGAAAATAAGACAAAAGGAAGAAAGAAGTATTATAAACAATTGATTCCAATAATAGTCAGAGTGTATCAACTTCAGGGTGAAATACCTGGACAACTGGTGAAAAACTAACAGCTCAAAAAACAAAACAAAACAAAAACCCAGATAAGTGATATTAGGTAGTCATAGGCGAAAAGATGTTACTTGAATATTATTTACTTTAGCATATTATCTTATGCTTGACATTGTAAGTGACCCTTTAAAAAAGCAGAATATGTCACATGAAAAATTTTTTTAAGCATTTTTTTCAATTTTATTGATACATATTAATAAAGCACAAATCCATCCAGAATACAATCAATGGTATTTGGTGTAATCACGTGTTTGTTCATTCATCACCCCAGTCACTCCCATAGCATTTTCATTATTCCAATAATAATAATAAAAAACAAAAAACTAACAAACAAAACTCATCACCTCTCAATCTCTCTATGCCTTGCCTGGTATACATAGCTGCTATTCTTTTTCCTTCTCTCAAGTATATTTGTATTTATATTTTGTAAAAACCGTCTTATATATGCAATATCACCTATATTCGTGTTTTACATGAGGTTTTACTATCTTATACAGTCCCATGTTTAAGAGTATGTTTCCACATTAGTAGTGTGATTATAGAATATGATAGCAGAAGCCAAAGGGAGAGCAGGAAAAGAGAGAACTAAAGTAAGGAAACTTAAAGTGGTAGGAAGTCTGTAAACAATGAAGGAAAAGCAATATCTTATGAATTTTATAATTCTTAGTGAATGCTACATTTTTATATAGAGAGCATAATTTTTATAATATTTATCCTCATCATATGAAGAACTTGTTTTCCCTTCCATGAAGGCTTGATTTGCAGTATTATGCTTATTCTATTGTTGACTAGCCTCTTAAACTTCTAATACTTCTAATACCTTCTACTTGCTTTTCTTTAGGAAAGGAAAGAAAACACACTGTATTTCTATGTGATCAGATTATTGTTCTAAAAACTAATTTCTTTTCTTGGTAGATTAAATTATATGCTTAGGAATTCATTCACCAACTGTTTTGGTTTGTTGCCATTACATTTTCATGTGATTCATTAAAGGGGTGACCTAAAAGCAATTTATGTTAGCCTTTTTTACATCAAATTTAAAATGTAGAATAAACTCTTTTATATAAGAAACTCATGGTGAATGATATATGTCTTTAATAACTTTTTCCATGTAAATAATTTGGGAAGACTTTTTTCCTTGTTTTTATCCTATATAATATGATGCAATCTAAGACAGCTAGAGGTTGGGATAGGGATGAAGAAAAAATGTATGCACACATACAAACACATGGTATATGCATGACATATAGAAAAATATATAAGCACACAAAGAAATTTATATTTGACAATATTTTGTAAGTATTATCTAACCTTCCTCATTGGATAGAATAGAGGGGTATAGATTAAGAATCTATACCCTTCCAACCCTTAAGATTTAAGGAGCTATCATTTATGTGACTAGCATTGTTTATTAGTCTATGCATCAGAAAGGCTTAACCTTATTTTCCAATAGTGTGTGTCATAGGTCTTGATGGCACTGAGTGGAACAGCTTTTTGACACGTAATTACTTATGTCCTGTATAATCATTCAGACTTTGACATTTCAAATGTCTATCTTAAAGATGTCATTGCTCTTGCTAGTAAATGAAATTGACATAAGAGCTGCTGAAGAAAATAAAATATATGGCATTCCAATGTCAATGTCTAAAACAGTCTTCTCATCTTGTGTAAGAATTTTGAAATATATATAGAGATGAAAAAGTTTGAGCATTGGAAAACGTGAATGCAGATTTATTTCAGTGTGTGCATTTTAAACTTGCACTAAGCAATAAAAAGAGTTTGTAGGAAAAGATACAGAAATTTATGTGTAATTTAGTAAGAAAATTCTTTAATGAGTTTGGAGTAATTCAAAAGAATAAGAAATTTTAAATCATTCATAATCTTGCCTAAATATTCAGAGACTGGAGTTCAAATATATCTTCAGATAAAAAGAACTTGTGAAATTTAGATGTTAGTTAAGTGTCTTAATTTCTTAAAATAATCTGTGGATGTAAATTAAGGATGATTATGTGGATATTTGAAGGTGGTAATAATTATTGGAGATTAAATTTCTGGAGAATATTCCTGTAGTTATTTTTTGAATAATTGATGAGATTAGTGAAGTAGAACATTAATTGAAGAAAAATATTATCTTGTACCTGATAGTGAATATTACAAATGTTGAAGATTAATGCCAAGAAAAATATTTATTAAAAGTACTTCATTTTTTAAAACAGTGTGTGTGTGTGTGTATGTATGTACACTTAAATTACTTTTTAGCTTTTAAATTAGAAGTTATCCCACATACAGAAAGGTGCAGAAAACACAAAACTATGATTCAATAAATTAACAAAGTAAATATTCATTTACCCAGAATCTGATTGAAAAAAAAAAAAGGCTCTCCCCCCATAGGTTCCTCCTTCCTCTTCTCCAAAAAAAAACCTTCAACAACTATACCAGACTTTTGCTTCTTTTAAAATTTAAAACAGAATCAGAGACTATGAGTTCTTAAATATGTAGAGAGCTGAATGATGTCACTCCCACCATTACAACAAGTATTTTTTAATGAAAAAAGGAAAGAGGAAAGAAGGAAAGAAGGAAGGAAGGAAGGGAGGGAGGGAGGGAGGGAAGAAAAAAGGGAAGAAAGAAGGAAAGAAAGTAAGAAGGAAAGAAAATGAGAAAACTGAAAATAAGTGATTCTTTAACTCATCAAAGAACCTAGGTCATAAGGCAAACAGATAATAGCTTTTGTTACTTAGAAGAAATAGTGAGGGTGAGCTGGTGGCTGTGGTTGCTCTCTCCTAGTCAGCACTACGGGGTATGTTTTCTCAGAGTACTTGCCAATCTTCCTTGTGATTGTCTGTTAGGGTCCTTGAGAAAAAAGTTATGTCCAGAGCAGCTTGCATCAAAGACTGATCAACTGGAATATTAAATTCTCATCTCCACTCAAATTCCAGTTGATCAGAAATTGTTAAAACAGTAGGTCAGGATCTTAGATTCTTGTCTAACTCTTCAAGAAAAGGCTTGGGGAAAGTGGCTGGGTTTCAGTCTTCACTCAGTCTTGGTTCTATAACATGTATGAGCTTCCTAATTCAAACAATTTTTAAAAATATATTTCCAGTTCTTCTAAATGATAACAGAAGGACTGGTCAGAATTTCCTAATCTTCCATTCCCAGAAAAGCATTCTTTATTTTAAAAAAGAAACGTAAAATTTAACTTTGCTATTTACACACATTTTTTTGGTCACACAGTGCATGTTGGTGGCATTATCAATACTGAGATGGATAAAACATTGATCTGATTAATTTCTGGTATTATTTATGTCATCAATAATTTTACACCAAAGATATTTTCATTTTTCCTAATACAAATTAGTATTTAAAATAAAGTAATTAATTAAATATTCATATACAATGCTGTTTGTTTCCTAAATACCTGTGTTAATAATTTTGCACAATAATTCAGGTGACAATTTTAAGTTTTATATAAATATAAATATATAAAATCTATTAATCTTTCTCATTCTTTACAATAATCTTTCTTCATTTTCACATCTCAGGTTTGTAGCACAAAGTGTATAGACTTCCTAAAGTCCAAAGATAATGTTCTATTGTTTATATGGGATATTTTCAGAGTTAGTTACTGCTTTTCTCATATTCCTGTCCAGAAAAATCTGTTCTTAAAAGCAAAAGAGCAGAAAATGCTTTTGATTTTACCAAGTTGGTCTCATTTTGGAATCCATAAACTGTTTCTAGAAAACTTAATACAATTCTTGGATCATTAGACTATCAGCTTACTATAGAATTATAGCCAACGCTTGGCTTACTATAGAATTATAGCCTCTGTTTTTTATGCCTTTTTAAAGTTGTGGTGTGTGTATCTCTGCTCCTTCAATTTCCTCGAACTGCCCCAACTCCCATAACCTGCACACATACACACATACATTGTTCTCTAAAATTTAGTTTGAATAGAAGCATCGGACTACATATAAAATGCCTTTTATGAGCTAAATTAAGGGACAGTGGTGGCAATGTGATTGTCAGGGGCCACCTTATGCATTAATCAACATTTTTACAAAAGTGTTGCAGATGTTGAAAACAATCATGGATAATTTGCCACCCTTATAATTGTGCTTTGTACTTCCTAATATTAATCAGAGTCATGGTCCAACAAAAATTCATTTAAAGAACTTGGGCAGCTTAAGGGTTTTTCTTTTTATGTCAGTACACCATGCTAAATTCTAAATACTTTTGAAGACACTTTCTATTTTTCACATCTATATAAAAATTGGTATTGTATGTGTGTCATGTATCACCTTGACTTCCTGTTTAAATATATCTATATGGAGCATTTTTCCTACTAATCACACGAGGTGATTTGTCCCTTATGTATTGACTCCCTGTCACATTTCATAGACTATGGCACAAATATCCTGGTTCTATGACATTTAACAGGAATAATGAGTCATACATTTTTTTTCTAGTTGATTCCAGTAAACAAACAGTTGCTCTCATTTCCAAGAATAAGCATTATATTTAATATTTCACACATATATTGACTTCATATAATTAGTTTAAATAATTTTTAATGCTCAGATGTACTTATAGCAAACTTCAAAAGTATTTTGAAAGTATTATAGAATGACATAAAAAGTCTCCATCAGGAGAGAACATGTCAAACCTTATAAAGTAAAAATTTTAATCACACACAAAAATCATTCTCATGTCACATGGACACAAATACTAATATACTCAGAGTGAGTATATTACATTTTCAAAAATTTAAGTTGAAATTGTTTTAACTTAAGGACCTGTCAATTATTAAGTGAAATTCAACTTTTATTTTGTTGGTTGAAAACACTCTCTTTGATATTTGTACATTCCCATGCTGAGTATTGTATTATAAGACAGCAAATATGTGGGTGGTTAAGTCAAAGAATTGAGTTATAGTACAGGTTTTACTAATTCTGTGACCTTGAGCAGCTCTGAGTCTTTGTTTCTTCTTCTGTAAAATGAAGATAATATAGTCTCATAATTTTTCTAAGAGAATTTGTGGAAACCAAAAGTAATTTTTAGATGCAACTACTTAAATTTTTTCAAGAATTAATTCAAATGATTATTGATGCCTTCTATATTACTAAAATAGCAAAAAAATAAAAGAAAACTATAGAACATATTTGTAGTAAGTTACTGTTTGTAAATTTACTGATTTTATTTTCATCATAGAGTTTGAATTCTGGTAAATTTCATTTTTTTTATTTTTGAAAAGCAGAGAATTAAAAGAAAAAACAAACAGAAAAACATGTGGTCCTACATTCAAGAGCACCTGAATATAACAGGCAGGGGATGATGGAGAAGATATATATGTCTCTAAATAACTGTAATAATGAGTTCAAATAAAAGAAATTATAAATAGAGCTCTATATGGCATACTATGGTAGAATTGAATAAGGAGACATTATTTTTCAACATTAGAACTAAATGACTGTTTCTTAAGTGTTATGGCAATTTACCTAGATAGTGAAAAATTTTTTAAAAACACAAAAAATCAGTAGCCCAATGTGCACTATAAAGAGGCAAGGGGAATCCATGTACAAGGGATGAGGTTTTAATGGGGTCAGGAAGTTATGAAAATGCATATCCAGAGAATAACAATTCTGATATACTTAGAGACAGGGTGTGAGTTCCTTCACAAGAGTGGGATAATCTCAGAATGTGGTTTATATGTTTTGAGTAGATAACCTTGAATGTCTTGTCAAGGATTTTGAACATTTTTTTCTTTAAGCAATGAGGAGATTTTGAGCATTTATATAAAGTGACTTGGTTGCTTTTTGCTAAATAATTATTTTACTAGGTTCAATAAAAATTGGCAAAGGGAATATTTGGAGAAATTATTACTATAAATGGACTGTGAACTCCATAATGAGATGTGAATTAGGAAAAATTGAAGGCACAGGAATATGTAGTTGACCAATACACAATGTGGAATTGATATCTGACTGGACTGAAGAAGTGGATGAAAAGAAGAGAGTATTTGAGGGTAGCTTTGAAAATAGGATTACAATGAGAAATTTTGAAATCATATAGGAAGCAGAAAAGGAAGACTGGAGGAGGAGAGGACACAAGGTTAAAAGGATTCTTTCAGCCGTTTATTCATTTCACAAATATTTATGGAACTTCTAATATGTGACAAGATTTCTACTGGGTCCTGCGGATAGACTGAGAACCAGTTTCAGGCACTGCTACTAACTGCATGTATATCTTCACCAAGTTCTCATTGTTTGAAATTGGCCAGGCTGGGGCTAAACAGCCACATTTAATAGATGGCAGAGATCTCCATTTGGAGACATTACTATACTCCAGATGAGAATCCTGCTATGACACAGAAAGTGCTGGACAGTTTACAGCCACTGTAGATCCCACATATGCTATTCACAAATAGGCAAATCCCAAAAGGAGAGTTTCCAAGAGACATCTCCCAAAGCCACTGAGTCCTGCATATTCATTTCCCTCTCCCAAAAGCACTAGCCAGCTATATCACTCTTCCATCCTGGGAAAAATTGAGAAGGCTAAGATGTGCTGGAATGTTCTCATTCTGTTCCTTCTTGGAACATGGAGAAAATTCCTTCCTGATATGTAAACATGGGGAAAGACCTCTCTTCCCCTTTAGATGCAAGGAGAAAATACTGATGATTCAAAAAAAGTCACATTATTTTTCTTTCTCTTTCTACATCTAAAACAGACCTACTTAAAAGAAGTACTTGGGAGGTCAAACAAATTATTATTTCATCTTATTTGCCACACATAAGGCTACACTGCATTTCTTTTTAAAAAAAATATTTTAGCTTATGAAGAAGCAGTAATCTTTTCACGATTAGTTACTTTAATTTGACTTTGTTGGCTTCTGTGCTTAGAGCGATTTGAATTGGACAGTTCATTTATAGTGAATTTTAATGAGCAAAGTGAGTTAAACATCTGTCCAAATTATCTCTTATATATACAGCAGTGGAATGTAAATCTGGACTGCGGTAAGATTTATTAGAAAAGTTTAGCTTGCCATCTTGCCATCACCTACTCTGTCAGCCTTTGTTTTCTTTTTTGTTTGTTTTGTTTTTATGAGAAATTCAGACAAACATATGACAGTTGAATAAGGCAAATACTATAATATGATTTATTTCAGTAAAATATATTAGGTGCTATTTTAGAGGTTTGCAAAGAAATATATATTAGTTGTAATGATAATTTAGAATCGTTCCTTATTCTCTTTGCAGCTGCTTTTTTTCAATGTCTTTTTCTCTCACCAAAGAAACTTTATAAACATTTACATATTTGTTATCATCAAACAGATCTCTAAAATCCTCTGCTTAGTCATTTAAGACAGCTACCAGAATGAAACCCACCAATATTTGAAGAAACCATAAAAAATATTAACTCCAAACTGCATACTTGAATTTTATCTGATGGACCAAATTTTTCTTTAATGCACTACTTTACTCAGCTAAAATTTTAATTTATGTCGACTAGAATTCAGATTCAGTTTCTTTCTCTATAGTGTTCTGGTTCTTCCACATGGAATAAAAATAGGGGATTTGGCCTTTTAAATTATTTACACATGAAAATTTTTATTATATCTGCAATGTTGACTACAGATCCATAGTTACTCTTCAGTTATGTGGAAACTAGGAATGGTTGTCTCCTATAAAGCCTGGAGATATTTCATGTATTCTATTCTAATGTGACTATTTATTATCTGTGTTTTCACAAATGATGAGTTTTCATGACATAGACCTAATCTTTGTATATCCAATTCTCAGCAGAATTTGAATGTATTTAATGCTCCATGCATTTGCTAAGTGATGAGTAAGTGTGTTTAGTCTAGTTACTAGTCATCATTTGCAAAATGCTGAGTGATTTATATACATTCATTTTTAAATACCTTAAGCCATTAGCGGTTGAGGAAGAGATATTTATTATATAGATCCTTTGGATTTCATACATTTTCTCTTTTTCATTCCTGTTTAAATTTACGTGGTAACTGAATAATTTATGCATAAGTAGGTTTACCATTGTATGTAACATATTGGCTAATGAGGCATAATGTCAAACTCTTCAACAGCACAATAAAATACATGAAACCACTAATCTTCTTTTGTGAAGAGTAAAATATTGGTATGATGTAATAGTCTATTCTTTCTATATATTATGATCCACTTCATTACCCCCCTACTGTTTAACGTGTAGTTTATTACTTATTATCTTGATTTTACAACTAATGTTTGAGCTCATCGTATGTGTACATAAGTGCTTAATTATGTTTGGTTTCTATAAGTAGTTGGTTGGTATTTTAGGACAATATTTAGATGGTTAGCACCATAGGAGTCTACTTTTTCCATATTCACATCAATTCATTGATCATATAGATCCTTACTGTCTACAATTTGTAGAGATTTTCTAAAATGTTATTTAACCATGCTTTATATGCATATCACATGTGAGATTATACTGTTTATCATACAGAGGAGATATAAAAGGCCAGGATTTTACTAATTAGTCTAACTGCCTTTGGAGAATAACTAGTCTGAAAAATGAATTTGAATGCTGCTGAATGCCATAAATGACTGAACAATTAAAGTATTTCTATTTAAATTCTGCAAGAACAAAGGTTTGAGATGATCCTAAAGAATATTAAACATGAACTATCACTGAAGTTATTGCCTGAATTTCAAGTTTGCAAAATAACTATCACTCAAAACAAAATTCTTGCTTTGTTATTTTCTACTTACTGCTCCATAAAGGATTATATTAGTGATCAAAGATCACATATTTTGATGCTGACACCAAAAGACAAATATCAGAAGAATTTACACTTCAGGGAAGTAATATTCTTCAGATAAGAGAGTGACATTTTGAAACATGGTAATAGTGTATGACAATTTGAAGCGCAGGGTCCTGACTATATTAAATACAAGGGTTCAGGGAGTTGTAAGTCATTTATGCTAACTGGCTTGTCAAGATGACACATCTTGTCAACGAGAGGTTGGAAAACAGGGTTTTGTGGCAAATGGAGACGGTTTTGATATTTTATCAATATTTCCAACTCACTGGGTTGATACTTGATGATTTTTATTAACTGATGATAAAAAGGACTCAGGTTACAATTTATATCTACCCTGAATATTTTATAAGCATTATAAACTTGTTTTTTATAATTAAGTTGTCAATATTTTCTTTTCCTCGGAAAATGTGACAAAACCATCCAAGTGGCAAACTGTCATTTCACATAATCACATGTAACCATGAATTTGAATACATTTCCTAATTTTCAGTATATTTTTCATTTGCAAATTAGTGAAATACAGAACACTTTATAATAGTTACTCTAGTGTATCAAGCTGTTTCCCATTCAAAGAGAAGAATGCAGCTACCTAGATACACAGCTTCTAATCTTGAAAGCTTCATCACAAATCAATTATGATCCATTGCTTGGACTTTTTTATTTTTTTGGAATGTAGGTACATCAAAAGTTTTAACCACACACTCATAAAATTATTCATCATTAGGCCATTATTAAAACACGGAAAAAATGAAAATATCTGATTACATACACTTAATATATTGAGAATATCTATCAAATGCCATATCACTAGCAAATGTTTCTTTAATGGCATCATATGTATTATGTCAAACACATTTACTCAAACTATGTTACTTATGAACTCCCACATATATTCTCACTATTATTTACTCTGGTGAATCCCTTTACTTTGTTAAATATTAATAATAATTTTTTATTATATACTATATAATCACATACTTATATATAATATAATAATAATTATTATTAATCTACTTCATTTATTCACCATGAGACACTTCACACAAAGATTCACTTAGTTAATCATTTGTCCTTCAGACAATCTTCAAGTAAGAAGGAAGCTAAATTTCACTGATAGACATCAAATGATACAGAGAAAGAAATGTTCAAAAATATATTAAGAGTTTGTAACTGATAATTCATAGTTTAAATTAGTGATTGCATTCTAACTCCTTACCTTTAAGAATCATGTTGGAGACTAGGAAGTAGTGCGAAAGAATCAGTGAAATACCATTCTCTCGTGTTATCTGAAAATTTATACTGAAGCACACAAGTCTTCTAGCATAACTATGGACAGTTTTGCAGGCAAAAGTGAAAAGACTCCTGTATTCAGAAAGTTTTAAATTTAATTTTAGGAAGGTCCACACACATACATCCATATTTTTTTTGTCATTCATAAAAGTATGTGAAACAATTTTATCACTAGCCCTTACATATAAACATGGAGGAAAGGCAACTCTTCTCTCATTTACATAGAAGTGGTTGAAACTAAGTCTACATGCACACGCACACACACACAAAGACACACACAAATTGGAGAGATGGTATAAAAATAATCTTTAGCAAGGGAATGAGAAAGGATCAGGGAGTCTAACACAGCTGCTAAAGAAAACTGCAGTTTAATTGTTCAGGCCAAAATTTAACTAGATAGTTTTTTTAAACTGTTGGTTCCCTACCCTCACTACACGTTATGATCAACTTGGGAGCTGTAAAAAATGATGATGCACAGGCCTCAGACTAGAGGTTTGGAGTCACTCATGTTGGGCCTAGGACTTTATTAGAAACTCCTGAGATAGGGAGCTAATATTCAGGTGGAGCTGAGAACCACTGACTTAGACATTTTTCATGGATATTCAAATACTTGAATATTTATACACAGTAGGAAACATATTAGTAGAAAAATCAATACTAGTATCTGATTAGTTACCAAATAGGTGTGTGGCACTTGGCTAATACCTGCTTTGTTTGAACTTCAACTATCTCATGCATAAAATAAATAGTTGAATTAAATGTCTTAATGTAGACTGTGTAAAATTCTAACTCCAATATATCTGATGCTGCAATCACTTTTTTATTCAGACATTTACAAAGTTTGACAGGACTCAAATGATAAGAAAATCTGAGATAAGTTATAAATGGAAGATCAGTTGTTGGGGACCTTCACGGTAGCACTCAGATCATATGCCTTGTCAGCAGCACCGGTGACATGTAACATGGCCGCTAGGGCTAGATAAAGAACAGCTTTAGCCTCCTTCTAGGAAGATAAGAAAAGTTCGCGCCTAAAGCAACTGCCATCTACCATAGCAACAGGAACCACCAATCCCAAACCGCTACCCATCTTTAAACC
>JAQZBX010065247.1:0-16449 GCA_029593785.1 Cabassous unicinctus | reverse complement strand
CCATCAAAGAAGGAGAATGTGGCTCCAACAGCCACCACTGTACTTCTCTTTTCCCAGAGATGTAACTGAAGGGTGAGCTGGCCTGGGTCACAGCAGCACAGGACTATTTTTGGCACACTATGATGCACGGTGGCTCCTCTTGTGATGAAAGCTCCTAACACTCTCCCTGCAGCTGCATTCCTTCCTAAGAAGGTTCTAAGCTTTGCAGCTCTCCAAAGAGGAAGTTGTCTAAGGCAATTACGACCTTTTAGGGAGAAGCTGAGCACAGCTTGAAAGCAGGTGAATGGCCTTGTGCACAGGCCAGTCTGCAACTCCTGGCCCCATTTCCCTCTCAGACAGACATAGGGCTAGTTGGATTATAGTAAACATTTAAGAGAAAGTAGTAACTAACTAGGTAAGCAAAGTCAATAGCAAGTCACCACCGCATGACAGAAACCTGGTTTCCTCTCTTTTTGTGCAATAGGCCATTCAAAAGTAAAACAGAAAAATGTTTATAAGATAGAGTTGGTCCAAGAGGGCCACAAGTCATGTCAAAATAACTTATCAACATACCTTACGTTGAAAAAAAAATCCTAGAGTGTAGCTTGTATGCAATATGCAAACAGACTACAAGAAGAAGAAAAGACATTGAAATGTCACTAAGATTACTGCTCAGTAATAAGAACTTTTACAATTACGATTTAACAGCAAATAATATACATAACATGACAAGAAATAGGATTAAAGTGAATATTCAAAACATGTTTTCTGAAAATACATTTTGCAAAGATACAACTAAGGATAGCTTTTTCTGAAGTTTTCATTTGCACTTTAAAATGAAATGAAAAAACATTCCCCGTCTCGTAAATAAAGCAGAAGTTTCTTAGTATTCTAGATAATTAAGTTAGATCTGAAGTGAAGATACCAAGACTACCAAGGCTGAAAAAAAATTACAGCCCAAATTTAATCTGCTATTGAAAGCATTTATGAGACCAGATAATGTAAAAGAATTTTGAAAAGACTATCAAAAAGTCCACTGATGTGAACTTTCCCTGAATTTTTTGTTGAAAATCCTATCCTACCAAAATTTCACATGGCTTCTACATATACCCTCTGACCCCAATAACTGAAAAACTGCCTTTTCTATACTAGACATACTTGTTCTGCTGATAACTGGAGTCAACTTCAAAAGAGTTCTTTGGGGCATGGATATTTTTTTCTTATGAACTATCATTCATTTTCCTAATACTATGCAAATAACATAAAAGTAACATTGAAGTTTTTTGTTGTTTTTTTTTCCAGTTTGAAAGCTCATTGCCAATGAAAGCATACTCTTCTACGGTGCCTATTTCAGGTCTCCAGGCCCTGATCAGTGTGGGTAAGTGTCTCTAGAGCATGTTGGTGTCACAAAACAGTCAAGAGTGTGGATCTGTCTTGACTCAAAGGAGCAAAGATTATTGCAGAAGTGCCCCTGTATCCCTGGGCTTTCTCAATTTTGATAATTTTGATTATTTTGAAGTGTTGGGGGTTAAATAAATGGATAGCAAAGCTAAAGATGTAAGGATGGAAAATATGAAATTAACATAATTTTTACAAAGAAATATATTTTCTTAATTATAAATGGAACATTTTCTTTTTTTCAAAATCCCGCTCCAATTTGCATCATCAGTACTCACAATTCCACAGCTCACTTTTTCTTTTCTTTTCTTTTTTTGGGGGTTTCAAACATCAGGTATAGACTCACTCCAGCTCGTTTGGTTAGGTTCATTCTCAACATGTTTTAAAATAGCTTAAGTTCTGCTAAAGGAGGAGAGCCTTTGAAATGCATGGTAAACTAGCATCATTAGATTTCCAGGAAAGCTGAAAAACCTTGAAAATATAGTGGTGGTAATGGTAGGGTTTATGGACTGATAACAAGACTCATAGGCATACATATAGACATACAGCATTTAAACTTTTAGTTTTAAGATTTTAATCCTGTGGAAGAAATAGAGAATTTAGAGCAATAGCAAAGAGAGCAGAAACTTAATGGAAGAAAAGTAGTATACCCAAGACTTCATACTTGTCCCTTTTCCTCCTTACAGATTCCTCTCTATTAATAAATTCAAAATAGTGCTTATACCACTCCTAGACTCTATTTTCCATCCCATACCACATTTCAGAGGAAGAACTATAGAAGAATATGTGTGAACTACAGTGGGATTTTGATTCCTTCCAATTGGGACTTGACTAGAATGTTGAACAGACTGGTTTCCATTTTGGTGAGTGTACACACTGGCAGACTAAATCAATGCTTTTAAAAGGCCAGTAATCACTAGACTGTGAAAAAATAATTCACCAGCAAATGGGTCACTATGAGTTATGGACAACAACTAAAAGACATTAGTGCCCAAAGTCAATATATTGAAACTAATCAGATGGCACAGAGTTAACCAGAAAGAGCCAGAGTTTTGCTGATGGCAGATACTCTGCAGATTTCAACCTTTTAATTTTTAATCTGGGTTCCTAGAGCACAGGCTTTTTGCACCTTACCCCAGAGATTCTGAGTAAATGCCTTATATTTTTAGCAGTTTTCTCTCTTGACACAGGGTTCCACAGCCAGGAAAGAACAAGTTGTCCCCCGCCCCACCCCCGCCAGGCATGCAAGGGGTTGTTGCCATCTCTTCTCTCTTACACTATGGTTAACTGCAAGCATTTAAAATAACAATGTGCTGAGAAATGTTTTCCTGCAGCAGAGGCAACTTCCTTTGGCCCTAAAATGGGTGTGCATTAAAAGGATTGTATCTGCTTTGGAACATGAGATTGTCCCTTTTGATAAATTGAAGGTACTTCAGAGTAGAGAAGCCAACTCAATTTTATAGTGAAGAGTTATCCTGTGAGAAAGGAAGAAAAATCCCAAAGGATGCTTTTATTGAGAACAAGATTATTACCACTCTAGCAAAAGAATTGATTGTGAGAAGAAAAACACAACCATCTTAATTTATGGTATTCACTGTCATTACAGATGCTCAGATAAGACTACACATTTGACATGCCTGAAATTATTACTGAAGTCAAGGGTATTAACTCAAAAGGAGCCAAATGTCTTGATAGCTTCCAACATTCAAAATGGGCTTGTCAGCATTTCAGAAACTGCATGTCCCAAATTAACCTATAATAGACAGAGTACAAAAGAAACTGAGTTGATGACAAATTACCCACAGATCTATGTTGGTGTGATAAACTGCTAATTCATCAGTTATCAACATATTATACCATAAGAACCTTTCTTACTTCTGAAAAGAATCATCAATCAACCTTGGTTCTTGGAAGAATGTATGTTAGATATATCTCTTCTTTCTATACCCTTCTAAAATTATTTCTTTAGCTAGAGGATGATAGCAAAAAATAATGTACCATTGTCAAAGTGAAGAGAGTGATATTTATCAAAGAAGGGACACTGCTGCACGGAAACTTGCTATGATCCCTTTGTTCATGGACTGTGATCCCAGTAGATGGCTGCAGAGTCCAGGGATCCAGCACAAATGTCAACACTACACTGACAGACAAGAGATTTCTTCCCTTTATGCCTTAATGATACCACTGAGATGCCAAGTTATGCTCATTCATATGTATGCCAGTATCCCCAGACCTCCAGAGACCAGAACTGGAAATGTGTTGCTCTGTGAAAGACTGAAAGAATGGGAACAATATTCAGTCAAAGATGCCATCTTGCCCAGCCCTTGTTTTCAGGTATGTAAAACATTCTCAGAAACTGTCTGCAGTCAGAATTCATCTCTCCTGATGGTTTCCATCATGACAACAATAATAGCAACTAATAAAAATATACAAGTTTTTGCAGCATCCCTCGATATAACTTTGCAGCCATATTTTGATTTGGGCTTCAAAATCATCTAACTAAACCATATGCAAAAATCATGTGTGAAACCATGTAGGATGCTTAATGTGCAAGAAGCAGGAAGCAGTGGTTCTAATAACATAGACTATGTCATCACAATACTTAGACATAATCTAATTCAGCCAGTAATGAGCTATGTAGTCTTGGAAAAGCCATTTCACTTCTCTCTGCACTTAATGCAGTAGCTGGCATATAGTAAGTGCTCAATTAGTAGAGCTATTAATATACAATGAGAGAGTTAATTAGCAGGCACTGTCTCTCCAATAGAAAATCTACTGAAAAGTAGCTCAGCATGGTTTCAACACTTCCTTAACGAAGAGGACTATTACCTCAATGTGTACTTTGCCTCCTCCAGTTCAGAACACTGTCATCTTCTCCCTTCTCCAAGTTTAGTGACCATCCCTTCATATCACAAGATGAAGATGAACATCACTCTTCAACCACTTCAGCTGAGATTAGAAAGATTAGAAAGATGACTTCAGCAGAGACTAGAAGAATTTTCCAAGACCACACAGCTCATTACTGGCTAAATGGGAGTATGTCTAAGGATTGTAATGACAGTCTACTAACATATATATTTCAACTTTACCAACAGTAACTCTTATATGGGAACAATTCAGAACTCACAAGTATTCCCTTTGGATGTCGTGTTACCTATAAAGAACTTTTCTTTTTCCTGAAAAATTTCCAGCATCTCAAGATATTAGTCTTTGGAGCCAACTAGAAGTGGGTTCAAATCCTGGCTCTTCTACTTACTATTTTTATAATCTATAGGAACTCACTTTTTTTCTCTGAGACCTAATTTCCTCATTATAAATGGTTATAATAATACCACAGGAGGTTGTTGCATGGATTAAATAATAGATTAACAATTAATTATTCTTTATCAACATTACCATCATTATCAAGCACTCAAGAATAGGCTTATTTTGGGCCATGATTTATTTCTGGGTCAAGAAAAAATTGCTACACAATTTATTTTCCAACTTAACGTCAGCAAGTGATTCTTCAAACATTGCTTCTGTATATCTTTCCACACTTCTCCAACCTGATGCCATTTCAAATTCTAATTCTGATTTTTAACTAGCTTATCATTTTTGTGAACACTTCATTATTCAAGAAAGCGCTCACAATTTCAGTAATGCATCTGAAATCTTAGGAGTTAATTCCAATGGATAAAACTCAGAGCAGCTACTCCAGGATTCTTTATCATGCCTGTCATACATGGAATCTCCAGTAAGTTAGCACCACCCGCTCTGCTGTCACTCCAGTCAACCAAAGTAGTACTTTCTATTCTAAATCATTGACAGAACTCAGTACACACATAGAGTTCCAAAAGGACAGAATCATCACACCCACAAGGATGATATTTCAAACATCACCATTAACTGGCCCATTACTTTTATAGATTATTTTGAAAATGGTCTCATCAGAGATTTCAGAGCATTTTAAAAATAAAAGTTTAAAAAATTCATTTAAAAATTAATGGCTAGAAAAATATTAATCAGAATCTATTTATTTCATAAATGCTTAATTTGTGGTTTTACATAAAATCTGAAATTAATAGTCCTAAACAAAAACATCCACCCAATACCTGGAAATGTGCTCACAATTTGAATCTCATGAGTATTTCAGAATAAAAGATAGACAACTCCATTTTGGGGGGATACATATTGCATAAAAATCTTTCTAGTCAGCACTGGATGGCATAAAGGAAATAGAATCAGTTCTCCCCTCAAGGAAATAATAATACACACACACATAACCAAAAGGATTTATAAACCAACATATTTTGAATATGAGAGCTGACATAGTGTAGAGAAGATAGAATGTGAAGGAGATAAATGAAGAGGCAAATGCCTAAACAAAAAAGTCACACACTGGCAGAGAGGGAAGTGGGACTTTCTTCTTGGGGAAAAAGTGTATGCAAACAACAGGAAAGTTGATTTTAAAAATGCTTAATAAGATTGGCTCATTCAGAAAAAAGGTCCAAAGAGAGTTTGGATTTAATCATACAAAATGGGGAGGCATTGGTAGAGTCTCCAGAAGAAACATAACACTATAAAAACAGCAGTTGAAGAAGACTTCCATCTGCAAATCATTTGCATTTATTCTCACCTGTCCCTCACAAAACCTTTGCTATGGAGGTAAAAGAGATCTTGTTTCCATTCCTATAGGACACTTTTTTTCAGCACTAGCAATACCTGAAACATTTCTGAGTGTTCATTGCAAGACAAAAAGGCAATATTAAAAAAATAAGATCTGTGTGCTTTGATGTAGTTTTTAAAGCTTCAGTCTTCCTTTAAATGGAGCCCTTAGCTTTACAATGTGTCTGAAGGCATTTAGCATTTAATTTACTGATAAAGTGACAAGGGACTGAAATAGACTGTCGGGAGTGTACATTAACTTCTGTCATGCCTAGTGGCTTGGAGAGCGAATCCATGTTAGAGAAAGTTTTACTGCCTGCAGATGCTGGCAGAACTCAGCAGCTACCCAGACAAAATGGAAATTTCCCTGTCAGTATGGGCCCCTCACCTCTGTGGAGTGTCTCAAGCAATTCCAGCTGCAGAGGGATATAGGTAGCCAAGTACAGACACAACCTGTCCCTTCTCCTAAAATGATTTTGATTCTCATTATTCTTAAGGAGTCACACACAAGCTTTTGGCAATTTGCTCAAGTGAAGAGGAAACCATATTGAGTAGTTGTAACACTTCAGATCTCAGAGGGCAGCATAAAGCGACTGTGCTCAGAGCTCCAGCTTGTCAGCAGTTTCTGGACTTGTCTAATAATAGTTGAGACTGGGGGAAGAATGGAGCCTGTCACACATACTTCACTAGCCAGGCTTTGCTTTTGCAATGCTAAACTAACGGAAAGAGGGAACCGTTTAGTAATACAGCTCCCTCCTCCTTGGTGCATTACAAAACAGTCCACAAGATAGCTTGCTCTGGCAACCTGTGTGGATTGTGACATCACCCTGCTTCACGCACTCTCCACAGGCATCATCTAACACAGTGGTTTGTAAATATATTTCCAGGAAATAGCACAATTAATGGAATGAAGCATTCATACAATTCAGTAAGAAAAATAATCAAGGTGAGGACATGAATAGAAAGTTCACAAAAGAATAAAATGATAAACAATGATACGAGAAAATGTTTGACCCAGTGATGAGACCAAAAAAATAAAAGCCCTCAAAAATTAAATAAAATGAGGAGTTGTTTTCTTCAGTAAAATTATCCAGTACCTAAAAAGTAAAACAATCATTAACGGTGAAGTTGCTGTGAATTTGTAATGTTAATACGTTGTTGGAAATAGTAACTTTTGGCACACTCTTTTTTTTTTATTAGGCTTTACAGAAAAAACAGGTGAAAAATACAGGCTTCCCATATACCCCACTCACACAGTTTTCATTATTATTAACATTTTACATTAGAGTGGTACCGTTAAGAATGATAAAACAGTATTATTTGAATTATACTATTAACTATAGTCCATAGTTTACATTAGGGTTCACCGGTTGAGTTGAACAGTCTTGTTTTTTAAAATTTTTATTCTAGTAATATATATAAAACCTAAAATTTCCCTTTTAAACATATTCAGATAAGTAATTCAGTGGTGAGAATTACCTTCAGCACTGAGCTATCATCACGACTATCCATTACCAAAATGTTTCCATCACCCAAACAGAAATGCTGTGCCAATTAAGCATTAACTCTTCATTATCTGACATTACAAATGGGCTTATTCTAATTATTTCATATCAGTGAGATCATGGAATACTTGTTCTTTTGTGTCTGGCTTTTTTCCCTCATAATCCATGTTGTCACATGTATCAGAACTTCATTCCTTTTTACGACTGAATGACTTTTCATTATGTATATATGCCACATACTATTTATCTGTTGATGGACACTTGCTTTGATGGTTTGAAGCTGTATGTACCCAGGAAAAACATGTTCTTAAATCTAATCCATTCCTGTGGGTGTGAACCCATTGTAAGTAGGACCTTTTGATGGGCCTACTTTAGTTAAGGTGTGACCCACCTCATTCAGGATGGGTATTAATACTATTACTGGAGTCCTTTATAAATGGAATGCATACAGATAAAAAGAAAGAGAGAAAGCCATGGAAGTAAGAAGCTGAAATCAATGAAACCCAGAAGAGAAGGGAGAGACCAGCAGATACCACCATGTGCCTTGCCAGGTGACAAAAGAGTCAAGGACTACCAGCACCCAGTCTTCAGGAAGAAAACATCTCCTTGATAATCTCTTGATTTGGACATTTTCCTGGACTCTAACCATAAGCAAATAAATTCCCATTGGTAAAGCCAACCCATTCCATGATATTTGCTTTCAGCAGCCTGGGAAACTAGAACAAGTTTTGGTACCAGAAATGTGGTATGGCTATTGCAAATACTAAAAATGTGGAAATGGCTTTGGAATTGGGCAATGCATAGAGGATGGAAGAACCATGTGGTGCTTGATAGAAAAGGCCTAGATTGCTATGATGAGACTGTTGGAGGAAATATGTATGCTAAAGGTACATCTGATGAGGGCTTGGAAGAAAATGATGAATGTGTTATTGGAAACTGGAAGAAAGGTGATCTTTGTTTTAAAGCAGCAGAGAACTTGGCAAAATTGACTTGTGGTGTTGAATAGAAGGCAGAATTGGAAAGAATTGATGAACCTGGATATTTAGCTGAGGAGGTTTCCAAGCTGTATGTGGAAAGTGCAGTCTGGTTTCTCATTTCAGCATGTAGTAAAATGCGAGAGGAAAGGGATAAGCTGAAAACTGAATTCCTGGGCATAAATAAACTGGAAATTGATGGTTTGGAAAATTCTGAGCTTCCAGAAAGTGAGTCCCTAGAGAATAGCGCTCCATGTGAGGGTTTAACTGAACATGGATCCAGTCAGTCATTTCAGAGCAAGTCAGGATTGGAAGTGCAGTTGTCGAGAAAGGATCTGTGGAAACTTCTTCTGTCTGATGGTTTGGACCCAGGTGTATTACATGCAAAACTGACGAGTTTTTTTGTGAGATCTATATGAATGGAACCACTGTCAGCCTGAACTAAAAGGGATAGAAAAGGACAGATTAAAGGATAAATCACTTTCTAGCTTCATTCCCCTTGGTCATAGAAGATACATTGTATGATTTTAGTAGTTTTAAATATATTGAGGCTTGCTTTGTGACCTAACAATAATATAATTTGGAGATTGACCCATGTGCACTAGAGAAAAAGTATATTCTGCTGCTGTTGGGTGAAGTGTTCTATATACACCTGTTAGGTGTAATTGGTTTATAGTATCCAAGCCTTCTATTTCCTTATTGATCTTCTATCTAGATGTTCTATCCATTATTGTAAGTGGCATATTGAAGTTTCCAACTATTAATGTAGAACTACCTATTTCTCTTTTAAGATATGTCAATATTTGCTTCATATATTTTCGGGCTCTGCCATTATTATATATAATTGTTATGACTTCCTGTCGAATTACCGCTTTATCAGTATATAATGACCTTCTTTTTCTCTTGTAACAGTTTTTGACATAAAATCGTTTTATTTTATACTAATATAGCTACCCCAGCTCTCTGTTGGTTACTATTTGCATGATTTTTTTTCTATCTTTTCACTTTCTTCCTACATGTGTCTTTGAATTTAGGTGAGTCTCTTGTAAACAGCATATATTTGGGTCTTGCTCTTTTATCCATCCTGCCAATCTCTGCCTTTTTACTGGAGAGTTTAATCTACTTATATTTACAGCAAATACTGATAACACAGGACTTTCTTCTGCTTATTTGTTATTTGGTCTTTGTAAGTCATATACATTTTTTGAACATCAATTCTTCTGTTAATGCCTACTTTCATATTTAGTTGATTTTTTTCAAGCATACCATTTTTAGTTCCTTTTCATTTCATTCTGTATATTTTTACGATATTTTTTTTTGTGATTACCATGGCCTAAATGTACATCTTAATTCTACAATAATTGATACAAACTTAACTTCAATAGCATATACAAACACTGTTCCTATACCCTTTCTCCCTAATGCACAATTATTATCTTTATACATTGTGTATCCAAAACCTTAAATTTAACAAGACTTTTTATGCAGTTGCAATTTAGGATCTGTAAGAAGTAAAATATGGAGTTACATACCAAAAACTGTACCACAATAGTAGTGGCATGTATAATTACCCATATGGTTACCTTTATCAGAGGTCTTCATTTCTTTATGCCACTTCAATCCCTTGCCTAATGTCCTTTCCTTTCTGTCTTTAGCATTGCTGGTAGTGAAGGTCTAGTGATGACATATTCTTCAGCTTTTGTTCATCTGGAAATGTCTTAATCTTGCCCTCATTTTTGAAAAAGAGTATCACCGGATATAAAATTCTTCATTGTCATTTTATTTTCAGCACTTTAAATATTTCATCCCACTGCCTTCTTGCCTCCATGGCTTCTGGTGAGAAACTGGTGCTTAATATTATTGGGACTCATACATAACATGTTGCTTTTCTCTTGCAGATTTCAGAATTCTCTCCTTAACCTTGGCATTTGACAGTTTGACTACTATGTGTCTAGCCATGGTTCTCTTCGAGTTTGGGATATATTGGACTTCTTGAATGTTCATATTCATGCCTTTCATTAAATTTGGGGAGTTTTCTACCATTGTTTCTTTGAATATTCCTTCTGATCCTTTCTCTCTTTCCTCTACTTCTGGGATTCCCATAAAGTGTATATTGACACGTCTGATGGTGCCCCACATGTCTCAGGCTCTGTTTCCCTTTTTTCATTCTTTCTCTTTTCTGTTCCTTAGCCTGAATCATTTCAATTGTCTTGTCTTTGAGTCACTGGTTCTTTCTTCCTCCAGCTCCAATCTACTGTTGAAACTCTCCAGGGAATTTTTCATTTAGTTATTATGCTCTTCAACTCCAGTATTTCTGTTTGTTTCTCTTTTAAAATTTTTATCTCTTTATTGAGCTTCTCATATTGTTCATTCATCATTTTTCTCTTATCTTTTAGTTATTTTTTCCATGTTTTCCTTTATGTCCTCGAGTATACTGAGGATCATTTTTTAAAGTCTTTGTCCAGTAGGATCAAAGTCTGATCCTCTTCATTGATGGTTTATGGGTTTTTATCTCATTCCTTTGGATGGGCCATGATTTCTTGCTTCTTTGTTTGTACACTGTAATCTTTTGTTGCATACTGTACATTTTAATATTTTAACATGTGAACTTTGGGATTTAGTGCTTTAAGCTGTCTGTTCGTTATGTTTCTATTGTGCTATTCTATGACAGAGATTTCCTTGAATGCCAGGAGCTAACAAAAATAAACTAATGCAAAAAATACCTTTCACAATCTTAGCAAATTGGTTCTGCATTGGCTGGTGGTCTCCTTTAGAGTTTAGCCTTCCTATAAAGAAGATGAGCCTAAGGCAAACTAAAATTCAGGGTCCTTTCCATCTTTTCTAAGCCTGTGTCTTTTCCTAGGCTTGTGCTCACTTGTGGCCTTAGGAATTCTTCCATTTACATAAATCTGAATGAAATAGATATTCCCCTCCTTCCAAGTACTCTATTTTATGTCTTAAAGCTGGTCATCCTCAGCCTAGGCCACTTTGACTTGATTGTTTCTTATAATGCTTTATTCTTCTGCAAACTACTTCTGCTGCAGGGCAAATTCTGGAAGAGCCAGTAAGAGACAAGTGTCCTGGTTCAGACTTTAAGTCTGCCACCCAGTAGATTGACACTGACATTCAGCCACCTCAGTATGCATATAGGGATTAATCTGCTCCTTCTGGAACAGGGTCAAGGACCCATAATGGGAGCACAGCGTGGCTCCACACCACACTGGGGAGAAGGTGGGAGAGGAGCCAGTTAGGGCATCATGAGGTTCTCCTACCATTTTTAAAGTTGTGTTTTCTTGATTCTGAACTCAGCTAGTTACTGCAGTCCTTTAACTGTTTTCTGAAGTTTGGGGGAAGATGGCTTTGCCAGTTTTTGCTAATTGCTCAAAGATTCTGTGGGTGAATGGTACCCTGCAACATCTTATGCTGCCATCTTAGTAGACTAGAAGTCTGGTACAAACTTTTGAAAAGCAGTGTGTCAATAGGTACATGAGACTTTCAAATTATTCAAAAGGAAGAAGAGGAAAGCATTCATGCCCAAAGATGTTTATTAAAGTCTTTTTAGATGTTGAAATAAAGGAAAAAGCATAAAAAGAAATGGAATAATAAATAAATGAATGCTTAAGAAAACCATAGTGCATTCAATGAATGATTTAAGAATAATTAAAGATCTTGTTTTGGAAAACATTATCACCTGGAACTATTATGATTTTTAAAATTTTTTATTATGACTATTTCTTATGAAATAGTCCATATAATGATTATATATACTTCATAATAGAATTTCAAATATAAAAATCAGGACACAAAATTATATATGCAATATAATTACAACTATACATAAAAATTATCTTTACACAAAATATGTCTTGAGGGAGATAAGCTGAAGTCTTAACAGTCATTATTTTTCAGTACTGAAATGTAAGATAATTGTTCCCCTATTTTTCTCTACACCTAAGACTTTAACTTCTGCTAAATAAAAGCTCATCATATTTACTATCTCTAACTTCAGATACTAAGTTGAAAAAATGCTCTGAATCACCGTATTCATCTATTTTTTCATCCACTATTTATTGAGTCCTCTTTATGATCACAAAACACTAGGTATCAGAGGAGAGATAAATGCACATGAGACATATTTCACACTCTTCAGAAGCTTTTAAGAAATACAACACAATAATGTAATAAAAAAGTGGAAAAATAAGTTTATCATAAATTTAAAGAATTTAATTCATAAGTACACAGTGGTGCTGTACAAGATGAAAGACTAAGTAAATTCCATGGGGTTTTGCCCCTTCCTTACGTATTGGTAATCTGGATGAACTTCTCCAATTAACATTTTCATACTCTCAAGCAGAGTCTGGACTCAAGCATGCTAGGGAAATTTATCCAAACCAAGGAAAGAAGCCAATAAAAAACTACCTTTAAACTGTACTCTGTCCTTCTCTAATCTCCTGTGGTTATCTATAAATAATTTCATTCTTATATTATCTTTATTAACCATAGGAAAGTCTCAGAAATTCCTGATCATAGACATCATGTTTTCTACAAATCCTACACACTTAAAAATGCACTCTGTAATAACACTTTCTGTGGCAGTAAGCTCATAAATTTTCAAGGCAGTGCCTACCATTTATGGACAGTTTGCTTCAATTCAACATATTTAATAACTTCTAGGTATCAAGCACTGGACACAGATGAATAAGACAAGGCCCCTGCTCTCAAAAAGTTCACAATACAAAAGAGACCATGGAGTAGATAAACTGCTATCTATAGTCAGAAGCCCTGAGTGCTCTCCTGGCAGTTTGACTGCATTGGGGGGGAGGGGGGGCGCGGCGGGGAGGTACTACCAAGAGATGCAACTTTGCAGATGCCCCTGGTCATCAATGGCTTCAAGGAAAGGTGGCATTAAAGCAGCATTTTTAAAAAGGAATCTTAATATGATAATATTAAGAAACCCCTCTTGAAGATTTGAAGATTTATAACACACATTTTTTAAAAGGCTCCTGTCTTTCAGTAAAGAAATCTGTTAAGTTTGCTTAATCTTTTGCCACACATTCTCCTTTTCCTACCTTTTAACGTGGGACCATTTTCATGTTAAATCTGGCCCACTGGGAAAAGCTGCTCTAAATTAGCCTCACATGTAAGTGCCACTTAGTAAATTACCCACCCAAAGTCATACTGGTAACTTCTGGTAGGCACAGGGCTGGAGCCCAGGATTCTGAGTCACTCCAGTGCTGATCCTGTGTCGTACAGGTCACAGATACTAATAGTGACACTTAAAAAAACAATCACTTTTTGGATATTGACTGGCAGAACATCAACACAATTTTAGTACAGAGCAGGAAAAGACTAGCAATGCATAGAGTTGGCAAAAAAAAAAAAAGTGAAGTTCTAAATTGAACACAAATTTAAAATAGAAAAAAGCCTTAGTCTCGATCTGGAGGAGGGAAGACAAACTAACTACACAATGAAAAGAAAGATTGAACTAGTTGCTCTCTAGGGTAATGGTGCTCTCTAAATACCTTTCCGTCTGTTCAAGTGCCATATACAATAACTTTACATGGATGCAACCCTGTTTATGTAAAGTTGATCATCCCTGTGGACGGATGAATAAGAAGAAAGAGACAATAGCAGAATCCTTCTCTGAAAACCATCTAACTTCACAATGAGTTCCTGAGGGAGCTTGTGTCCTCTACACCAGAAGTTTCATTATAAAGCAGAATAGATTACCATCTACTGGGAAAGGTATAAGAACAGTCCTGACTAAAGGAAAAGAGATGGATTTGATAAAATTTCAAAGTCATTGCCAACCTTTTGGGACAGGCTGTGAGTCAGAGGCTGACCATCCTGTCTATGAGCTACCCAGCAACTTTGTGCATCATTCTAACTCTCTGCCTCGCCTTTAGATCATTTTATTGTTTACTGGCATCTCTGTCTACCCTATGGGGGGACATGAAAAATGAGAGAAGACTGAAAACAAATTGTTATACTGAATTCCCTGCTAGAGAGTTGTACTTTTTTGAACATAGGATACAATAGGAGAATGTAAAAATTAAGACTAAAACTTGACTTGGATTCTACGGGCATTTCTGCTTCCCATTTGCTGCATTTCTTCATCCAATAGTATGGTATTCAGTAACCGGGCTACGTTTGACAGGAGTTTCTCGGGCTGATGTTCCAAACTCAGATTTTCAGAAGCAAATGTTCTACTCCAAGTCAGACTCCAGGGAGATTTGAACCAATTCCTTTCCTCCCATGTATCCTCCCCCACATCCTTTTTAAAAAATCTATTGATAAATGGAAATAATTCTGAGAAGTCTTTAGCGAAGTTTTAACTTGTAACCAAAATGACAACCTTTTTATTCACTTTAACTTTAAATTAAAACAATATAAAAATAACCACAAGATTAAAATCCTTCTTATTTAAAATAAGAATATGTATGTTTTTGGCTTATCCTAATTAATTTGCACTGATATCTAGATTAATTTTGCTTATCGTGAAAGAAGGGGTATATTGTGATTAGTACTTACAATGTAAGGATAATGCCCAGGGTTTAAAGATTTTAATGATTTTTTTTAAAAAACTATTTGCATTGAACAGGCTTAAATCCTCCTATAAGTACTACCCAAAACAAAAACGTCTTAAATTAAGCACATAAAAAGAAAGAAGAACTTGACGATTTCCTGGGCCCCATGTGTATATGAAATCGTTTTCTAAAAACCCACAATGTTTCTGCAGTTTTCTCTTCCTCTGAATTCCCCTCAACCCTGTGTCACTACATCACACATTCACCAAAAGAACTGGAGTTTGCTATGTGCCCTCTAGGATTGACAGAGGAATGGGGCAGTCACTGTGTTCCAGCAGAGAGAACTCCCTCCCAAGCCTCTCTAGTCTTTTCATCAATCTTCTACCTCAGTGTAAGAAAGAAAGGGGGAAAAATCGTAAACATACTGAAGTACATCTAATCCACCATTGTTACCCACAAAGTTTATTATCACCTGGATCTAGCAATAACATCAATCAAATTATGGCCCTGAAACATGATACTTGAAATAACACAATTGTAGAACAGTTAGCCAACCACACCTGAGTTGGTCCTGTCTCAAACACTGAAAAGAATGCCTGGTCTGAAAACTAATGTAAATTATCTGTAAATTGGGCTAAAAGACTTCCAACAAAAATAAAGCCAAAGGGTAGCATAGCAGAACGTTTAAGAGTACAGGATTTGGGTTAGGCAAAACCAAGTTCAAATCCTGATGCTAATACTCGCGCACTCTGTGATCTAGAGCAACTTACTTCTGTGCCAGTTTGGTACCTTTTAAGAGAGGCAGGTTACTGCTGATCGCTGTGGATCTTATCAAAATTAAGTTTACTTGTATATGGAACAACCACAAGAAATCTGATTCTGTAAAGAATCCTCTTTAGCTGTGGCCTGGCAGTATATAAATGGTGATTTAACAGAACACCTGTGGGGGAAATAAAGCACACTTGATGTTTAAAAAAAAGAAGAACCTAGGTTTCTTCCTATAAAGTAGGGATAAGGGTAGTACCCCACAGGTAAAGGTTTCTTAAATAGTAGCTATTCTTTCATTATCTTCTTAACAAAAGATTCTCTGCAGCACAGAAAGCCTCAATTTCAAAGCCAGCATACTGCTAATAGAGAAAAGTTTCCTTGCCATGTGATTTTACCTTGAAACATGACGACTTACAGAAGGTTTACAGCAGGAATAAGATCACAGATAAGAAGCAGATGTGGCTCAATTGATAGGGCTCCCGTTTACCATATGGGAGGCCCTGGGTTCGATTCCCGGGGCCTCCTGGTGAAGGCAAGCCAGCCCGTGTGGTACAGTGAGCTGACGCAGCAAGACCTCCCAACAAAGGGAGACAAGCAGACACAGAAAAATGCACAGCAAATGGACACAGCGAGCACAAGCAGCAAGGGGGG
>JAQZBX010065246.1:0-16335 GCA_029593785.1 Cabassous unicinctus | reverse complement strand
AAAAAAAAAAAAAAAAAAAAAAGTTTGATTCCATTTATATGAAATGTCCATAATAGGCAAATCTGTGAGACAAAAATTGGGTAAGTTGTTACCAGGAGCTGGACGGAGGTTAAGAACTGGGAGCGACTGCTAAAAAGAATGGGGTTTCAGATAAAATAAATAAATAAAATAATAAAATAAAAATAAATAAATAAATAAAGAATGGGGTTTCCATTTTGGGAGATGATAATTAAGCTCTTAAACCAGATGGGGTGATGGTTGCACACCTTAGTGAATATACTAATGTATATTGTAAAGGAATAAGCATTGGATCAGATGCCTCGGAGTTTTGTATTGCTTATGGTGTGGCCAAAAGAAGGGTGTGATGAGAAGCAGGCCTACATGAGGTTGGCGTGGTGAGAAGACTCACCAAGAGGGTGAAAGCTCAACCTGAGGCACAATCAAAAGGGCCTCACACCCACAGGAATGGATTAGTTCAAGAACATAATCTTTTTCTATTTGGGATTCAAAAAAGAACTCAAAATGTCACAGGAGTTAAAAAAATAAAAATAAAAGGCCCTGAACCTTAGGGTGGGGGAAGACCCAGGATTGGGGGCAGGATTTTGTGCCATCTCTTGGTAAATTAAGGGACGACTGTTTTGTGATGTCACCCAAGGTCAGAAGGAAACAAATGTTTTCCGGTCATGCAAGGGGGAGGCAAGGCTGAGATACCATGACTTTTTGCTGTAGAGAGTCAACGAAAAACTTTGGTATAAGGTGAATGTGCGTCCACACTACTCATTTTGAGTGAGTGAACTTAAAGCCCGTAATCTTAAATATGAGTTTACAGTTCAGAAGCAGGGACCTTCAGACAGAAATCATAAGGTGACCTTTTCCTAATTGAGAAGAAAATAGAATTTCTTTCCAAAATAAAGTTTTCTGATCTTCTTATAAAAATGTTTCAAGAAATACCTGTACTTCATTTCACCATGGGTTAATCTGCTGATTTGTCAGATTTCCCAAATTTTAAAAAATATCTGTCTAGTTTAATGCTGCTCAAATCCTCCTTTCCTTGTAGAGACGTGCAAGTTTTTAGAAAGGTCCGTTTCTAGCGTTTCTATTTTCCCACACAGCCCTGGAACGAAATGCAGAGAAAATAGGGGACTTGTCTTGAATGTCTCCACCACTAACAGCCAGAAGACTGGAAAATTCAGTGAAGGATACCGCCCAAACCCTAGAATGCCAATCCACAGCCGCTGCTGAGAGCTAGGCTTGCCACACTCTCCCCAGCCGCTGGTGCGCGCCGATTTAGATGACTTGTTTGCTTTAATATTATTATAAGAGTAATACACCTTTGTGATGGTTGGGCCAATGTGTCAACTCAGCCAGGTCATTGTGCCCAGTTGTTTGGTCAAGCAAGCACTGGGCTAATTGTAACACAAGGACATTTATGGACTTAAGTCATCAGTGAGTTTACTGCATAGATAGCTGATTACATCTGCATCAACCAGGGAGAGTGCTGTCAGCAATGAGTGACGCTTTATCCAATCAGTTGAATGCCTTAAAAGAGGAAGTGATTTCGGCATTCAGAGAGAATTTCCCAGCTCATCTTTGGACAGCCAACGTCTCCTGGTAACTCGTCAAGGACCTTCACTGGACTTTCATCGGAGCCCCTGGCTTGCAGCCTGCCTGCGGAACCCGGACTTGTGCATCCCCATGGTCACATGAGAGACTCTTATAAAATCTCATACTGTTTAAAGATATTTCCTGTTGAATCTGTTTCCTTGGAGAACCCTGACTAATACACACTTATAAAACAAAATGGAATAATACAGACATATAGAAAGCAAAAAGAAATTTCCTCACCCTTGCTCTCCTCCATCCCAATTATCCATCCCCACTAATGTCAAACCTCTGTTCATTATTTGGATATGTTTGGGGGCAGAAGAGGCTTGCTGGAGGTTTCTTCTTACTAAATTGGTTAAAAAAAATAAAAAAGGAAAAAATAATACATCATCTGCCACATTTCCTCATTTGTAGAAACAAGCCTCAATTGACAAATCTAAAAATACCCCCAGGCGCTTTCAAAGACCCAAAATTTGTAAGAATTGACACCATTATTTAAAGAAATATCAAATCTGAAACTTCATGCTAGCTATGACGATGGCACCATTTAAAGAATATATGTAAAGAATATATACAGCATGTTTTCACCGTCACCACAATCTTTTACTGATTTATCACACATTTGGTTGAGACTTTGCCACCAGTGTTAAAGTGTGAAAATTTAGAGTGAGTTAATTATCAAATTGGATTTTTTAACAGTTCTTTAGTCCCAAAGATAGATGCATCTCTAATACATAAGCTAATCTAACTAGAAAATTCTCTCCTTTACTACATTAATATTAACTGGGGAGGATAACCAGACAATACTCCCTCAGTGATCTGTTCCTGTGCTGTTGTTATTCCCGTTTATGTCTCTTAGGGGTAGTGAGCTTATGTCACTGTCGTTCCTGTGATCCACTCCTGGCATCTGTTCCAGTCTAAACTCAAGCCAGTCCCAACCCCTGGGATTTTCAAGGCACGACCTGAGAAATCACTGAGGATCAGGAGTGCTCTGACTTTCGAGATGGGTGTCGTTTCCAAGGCTGCTGTGAAGCCACAGTTCCTTCCGTGTGCCTCTTCATGCAACAATGGGTCCCGCTTGATGCTTGGCAATAAAAATGAAGAGCATCAAGTTCCTGCCCTTGGAGCTATCACAGTAGTGAGGAAAGGTGAGTGAAACCCAGTGCCGAGTGCAGCGATTGGCATATGCCCAGGGTATTCATGGGAGCCCTGAAGATGGTCGCCTAACCACGTGAGGGCTGGATATGGCTGGAGTGGCACAGGAGCTCCTGGAGTGAGGGACTCTAGGCTGAACCCTAACGATGAAGAGTGCTCAACCAGCTGAAGGAGAGAAAAGTGACCTGTAGCTAGAGAGGAGCATGAGGAAGGCCAGTTACTGAGAAAGACAGGCATGGTCCTTCGGGACATACCCTTGTGATGGTTATGCCAAGCTCCTAAATGATAAGGAACTCAACACTATCTGACATTTCATCACCTTCACTCCATCTGTAAGCACACGTAATGCTTAAATTATCCCACAAATGCAAAGAAATGTAGAAATCCTCCACTGCTCCAAATTCTGTTACTGGGGAACAAATATTAAACTATTTATTATCAAAAGAATTCTTAGGACTTAAGCATGATGAGAAGAAGAAGAAACTAGTAATTAATTCATTTTCTTTGTACAATGTCTGGTGTTAATATCTTTGATTTTAGGGTAAACCCGATGGGCAAGATGTGAAGATTTTATCTCTAGTAAGCTAAGAGAACTGCTCGTTTACCGAATTCATATAGGGTGATTTAACTGATTGGGCAAAACCACAAATTCACATGGCAAGTTGAATTTACCAAGGGAAGAATCTGTGGGGTAATAACTACTTGATCCCAATGATCCGTCCAAAGGAATTTGCAGCTAATGTAAAGACCCTTAATAATGAAAGTGATTTCAGGAAAAAGGAAACTGGATCTCTAGCAAAATAAAGCCAGGTATATAATTTTACAGGAAATATGGTCAATGACATGTTAATAGGAGGTATAGACGTTCCTTTGGTGGTCTAGATTGTGTGGTGTTCAGAAGGAAAACATAAACAGATAAGACCAGAGACTCACTAAATGTGAAGGAGCTACGCAGCCTTGGAAAACCCACCTGAACTCCCAATAAGGAACACGTGCTTCCTTTTGTGATAATGTGTAGAACAGCCTTCAATATATTACCAATTACCTAGTTTTCCTGTTGTGCTGTGACCGTTCCCGCACTGGGCAGAAGCCTTGCTGGCAGAAGGCTCAGCAAAATTTGGAAATAAAAAAACCTCTGGGCTTTCTAGGGGAGGCAGAGTACCCTGGAGAGGACAGAGTTATACACCAGCAGGTCCCTGCCGCTGTGCCCTGTACCCACCCACCCTTTCCATCCACAGCCACCCTCCAGGAAAGAGCTGAGTGTTCAAACATGCTGGAATTGCTTCCAACACCCGATGGAAAAGGGATAAAAATACCAATTAAATCCACTTATAAAATCTTTAAAAAAGAAAAGTGAGGGAGGAACTTTCCAATCAGATATCAAAATATGCTTTTAAACTATAATGGATTTTTTAAATGTGCGGCATTGGCCAAGAGATTAGATCAACCAAATGGACCCAAATACCCTACACACACACATGCACACATTCATTGTATCTAGTCATTTCACTTCAATGAGAAAAGGTCAGTTTATTCAACACATGGTGTTGGTATCAGTGAATCTACATGGGAAAACACAATGAAGTAAGACCTTTACTTCACCCACATATTATTTCTGATGAATTAAAGTGATAAACATCAAAAAGGAACCAAAACTTGAAGAATATATAAAAGAATATGTTTTAACTTTGAAGGTAAGAAAGATCTATTTAAGCCAGACACAAAACACTTCAGTATCATCAAAGATATCTTAAACCAAGTTAAAATTGATCAGAACAGCATATTGGTAACATGTAAAATTTAAAAACTCATTATTCAGAATGTATAAAGATCTTCTAGAAGTCAGTAAGAAAACGGCAAATAATTCAATAATAAATGTTCAAAGATGTGAATGGGCAATTTATAGATTAAGAAAAATTATTAATAAAAACTTAAACCTCAATAATAGTCAGAAAAATGCAAATTAAAATAATGAGCTGTCATTTTTTAATTTATTAGATTGGAAAACTTAAAAGATCATTGACATCACTCTTGGCTAAGGTAGGGGGCAATCAGCTCTGTTGGCAGGAGTGTGAATTTTTACTACCCAAGGAAGAGGGAACCTTTGAATTTTAAGTGGAAAACACTCATATTCTGCGATATAAAAATCTTGTTTTGAGTTGTATATCTCTCGGGGAAATTCCCAAACATCTGCATGAAGAAGGATTACAGATGTTTATTGCATTTTTTGCAATACCCAAAATAGAAAGCACCTAACTACTCATCAGCAGAGGAAAGGGTAATTAAATATGCTATTTAGTTCTAGACAATAAAACATTATGAAACACTTACAAAGAACGAGCTCGGTTTCTTCTGACATGGGAAGTTCTCCAAAAACATGTCCCAGAATGGACTACCACAGGTCTCTACCGAGAGGCCTTCAAGTACCCATCGTAGTCAACGGGAGAGGCCCTGCCGAGGCCCCTCACTGTGAAACGACAGGGCACCTCTGTTTTCTCTCTTCCCTCTTTCTGAAAGTCCTATTCGATAGCTTTTCCCCATTTGTTCTCAGCTTCTAAATTTCTTTTATTTCCTATTTTTCAACTACATTGTTTTCACATATTCACCATTCCTGGAATTTCCTCAACTTTCACCTTCAGAACTTATCATGAATGGTTCTTTCAGCTTCCATGTTTTATACAAAGAGCTCTTTTCCTTTTTAGAAAATATTATCTTCTTTCCATTATTCCTCCCCCACCCCCCAGACGGCTCCCTTGTCTGTTTGCTTGTTGTGTGTGTGTTTTGTGTTTTTTTTTTTTGCTTGTTGTTTGCTTGTTGATTGTTGTCTTCTTCAGGAGGCACCAGGAACTGAGCCTGGGACCTCCCAAGTGGGAGGCTGGTGTTCAACTGCTTGAGCCACATCAGCACCCTCCATTATTTTTAGTAGACACAATAACTTACCTCTCTGAGAATATCAAGTGTAGCTTTTTCCCTTTCCGTTGTCATCTCTTCCCATTCCGAGGTTTTGGCCTTCGGTTTTCACTTTGGTGGCCACCCTTGACCTTCTAGAGAGTGGCTCGAGCAAGTGGAGGGGTGCAGAGTGCAGGGCCCGGCTGTCGGGTGCTGCTCCCCTGAGTCCAGGGGACTCCCCGATGGCCATATCCACAGGCCTTTCCTCTGGTGCTGCTCAGTTTCTCCAGGGAAGAGCATGGAGCAGAGCTTGGGAAGGAGGTTGGAGAGCCACCCCGTTGCCCTGCTCTTGGTCCTCCCCGCCTGGCTGAGGCCCGAGCCTCTGGAGTGTAAACTCCGGCCTCCCGCAGGGGTGGCTGAGTGAGCAGACTGAACCCCGCTCCCTGTTTCCAGGATGTGCCCATCAGCCCGGAGCCTCTGGGGCATTCTAAGGAGCAAGCGGGTGCCTTCCCTTCAGTTACCCCCTCTGCGGCCACTGACTTTAACTGCCCCGGCTCTGCTGGCCACTGACCACCTTGCTCTCTTCCTGTCTTCAAAGTGTTTTTTGAAGTCATTTGTCCCCTCTCAGTTGGAAGGGTTTTTCTCTGGTTCCCTCTGTCTCTGGAGATTAAGGACGTGTTTATTTTGTTACCCTATTTTAGTGCAATTTTGGGAGGTAGAGGAGACATCTGGTCATTCTCCTATTTTTAATTGGAAGCCAGAAGTTAATTTCTGTCATTCTTAAAAACTGGATTAGCTGTAAAATGAAGTCACTCACCAGGGCTATGTCTTTGGTGCACCACTAGATGGCGCTAAGACATCGGTAAGACGAACCACCCAGGGGACGTCTCGGCTTCAGAAGGGCACTGGATGCTCCCAGCTCCCAGGGCAACGTCCAAGACTGAGCTCTCATTTGGACAAAAATATGCACCCTTAGATATGGCCATCCTGCATTTAACAATTTTTTTTTCTATTTTAGAAAAATATCATCAAATGAGAAGGAGAATACTTTTTTGGAACCTGAAATATTAATGAATAATCTTACCATATGATTAGCTGTGAAATCTTAAACAAGTTACTTAATTTTCCAAGCCTCAGTTCTCTCATTTAAAAAAATTGTTAAAATAATCACTATATCTCATATTTTGTTGGAGTTAAATTTTTTAAGACTTACCGCACAGGGGTATAAGGTAGATGCACCAAAAAACAAAACAAAACAAAACAAAAAAAAGGCTAAGATGATAGCATTTTTAGAATAAATAGGAGGGTTTTCAGATGAGTGCCTCACAGGTCAGTATGATTGCTGGCATGACTAGTTTAAAAATGAATTATTTCTTTTTACTCCCGTCCACATTCCACTCCAAAGTCTTTCGAGTGAAACGACTGTTTTTTGAAAGTCTAAAAATGGTTGAACCTAAGTGGGCTCTGCATACTGTGAAAGGGTTCCGCAGTCCACGGCACAAGTGACCTTGTGTGCCTTTGAGGAATGGGACCAGATCTTGTTCACTCTGCAGTTCACACCATACACACTTCTGGGGGGTTCTGGCCAGGTCACACAGATTTCCTCTTCTGTGGGAATTATCTGTGATCCGCAGAGACTAGGCTCCCAAAATCTGTGTTTTTACTATGAGCGCTGATACCTCGGCCTGGTTATCAATTTTTCTCGAGTTCTATTAGAAACCACAGTATCCTTACGATAAATCCTTCAATCTGCTTACCTTAGCTTGATTTGGATTCTATTCCTTATAAGCAACTGAACCTTAACTAACCCAAATAATAAATCATTTTAACAGGACCAGAATTTCTTTGTGGAGGGAGGGGAACTGTTTTTTGACTGAGCAAAATGCCTTTAAAGCTAAGGATTTATGGTAAAAATCCTTAAAGCCTAACTTGGCAGGAGTTAGCTGAACTACTACAGGAGAAATGCGCAGGAATTTCAAGGTGGGGACTAGTGGCCTGCACATCAGACCAGGGTGAAGGATGGGGCAGGACAACAATACCACACCCACAAGCTGGACGGCGCAGGAGAAACAGAATTTTGATCCAGACGTGACCAAAGTCCTTGTAAGCCTGGCTCCTTTGCCCCAGTCTGGAGAGATTTGGAGGGACTCAGAGCTACTGCAGCCCTTGGCATAGATTTAAGCGAGTTTCATACGATTTCAAAGGCACGGTGGCCATGGCTGACCCTGGAATTCCAGTATTAGGAGCAAATGTTTACGGATTAATTTTCTTGTTTAAAATCATCAGTTGTTACTTTATAGCCACTCCTTATGCATGGAATACTTTAATTTCATCACAATTACTATTTTCCCCAAAACGTGGTACTCTGATTAGCTTCTCTTAAAATAAAATTAAAAATGTAAAAAGTGGCGTTCAAGACTTGGCGATTGATTTTAGAATGAATGAGATTTTCTTTGTAAAACTTGTAATTTTGTTCAATTGTCTTCCTAAATGTCTCTGTAAAATTTAACTCCTTGGCAATTCTCTCAGTTATCAGTTGAATTGCTCAAACTAAATATTACCACATATATTCATTCAGCACGTGTTGAGTTCTAGGCACAGAATTTGCAGAATTGAATATTGCCTGTGTTCACGGACCTTAAAGTCTAGCTGGAGAGCGCGCCTATCTACTGCAATAACAAGTACGTACGTATAAATTGGGATAAGGACTATAAAATCATCAGGTAGGATGTGGATATAAAGAATAATAGAAATAACAAAAAGAGAGAACAAAAGAATAATAGGGAGAGGCGACCTACTTAGGTGGGGGCGCAGCGAGGAAAACTCTGTTTTTAAATCTCCTTATTATGATCACACATACAACACTAAATTTCCCCTTTTAACCACTTTTACGTGTGAAATTTTGTGGTATTAACTGCATTCTCGATGCTGTGCTACAATCACCATCATTCCTCACCCAGACTTCCCAATCCTTCTAACAGGAACTCTGCGCCGGTTAAGAGCAGTGCTTCGGGTGAAGCTCTAAGGTGGGAAGTTTGTTTCAAGGTCGGGAGGTAGCCTTTTGGAAAAGCAGCCCTGCAGGGCCAGAGGGAGAGAGTGGAGTTATTAGATGAGCCCTTCAGCTCTGGTGATGGACAGATTCCTGTTTAAAACACCGTTTGTACCAGTCGTGAACACTTGCTCTAGACATTACCTCCTCTCTGTGTTCCCATAACATGGCAAGAGTCAGCACGGCTTGAAGAGTGAACATCACACAGAGTTTGATATTTATGCTTTGCATCAAATAGGCTAACACTGGCCTCTGTAGTGAAAGGCATAGGAAAGCTGCTACCACACAGCTGCGTGCACGTGTTGTAGTGAGGCTACAAGGTAAAATCAAATGTGTTACAACATGTCCTCCGTGGTTCCGGAAGCCGTCTGCGAAAACTGGCCTTTGTGTCTTAGGCACACGCCATTGCTAATGGCGGCCCTGGACACGGGACTCACCACAGCGTGGACACAACAGCTACCGTGGGACTGTCTTCGTTTCCCGTGAGAAACCACAGGAGACAAAAGTAACTCATTGATGGAAAGGATGTTATTTGCCGTTTATAGCAATTCCACAATTGGCCTGCAGAAAACTAATGATATTAAAATTTTCTAGTTACTAAAAGGGAATCATATTCTTCATGTGGAAATGTAATCACCACTTCCTCAGTAGTTTATTGGAATTTTTATTATCTGATATATGGTTGTGGAAAAAGACTTACTTGGTAATCAAGAAATATGGGTCTTGTCCAAGGAATGTGATCTTGAGCAAATTTTCATTTGTCTGGACCTCATTTTTCTAATCTATAAAATTAAGGGTTGAATCTGAATGTTTTCTAATATCTTTTCCAGTTGCAAATTCAATGATACTATTGAAAGGCAGAGTGAAATAGTAAATAGACAGTTAAGAGTCAATTCAGCAAACTTAATATGAGTTTGGCTTTATCACTTAAAAGTCATTTTCCTTTGAAAAAAAAATCTTAAGCTTTCTAGCCTCAGTTTCTTCACATATAAAGGGATATTAAAATAATATGCAACTTAATTACATCTGGTTGATGTCAAGTGAGATGACATGTGAAAACATTGTGAACTTACATAGCGCAGCATAAATAATTACTATGAGTAGGATTTGACAATGTAAGTGAACACATCAAACAACATTTGTTTATTCCTCTAAAGGCTCTGTGTATGTGGCAGACTCGGCCTCCACGACAACACTTAGGGTTGTACAATTACTGTCTCCATTTTCTAGAGGAGGAAGCAAAGACAGACTAAATGACACACACTGACAACGAGTCTACAAACTGGCCCATGGCAGAGCCAGGCAGTGTGAACCGGGTCACGGCTTCTTGAGTGCTTATAAACCCAAAAACCCTGATGTGAAGGGACATCACAGACTTAATTCAACCACGAATGATGGTTAGTTCTACACCTATACCTTCTTCACTCATATCCTAAACTGAAAAGCCTATATTGTTTTGGTAAAATTATCCCAAATGACTCAAGTATTCACAAATTTGCAGCAAAATATATGGATTTTTTGTTTGTTTTTTTAGGAGGTACCAGGGATTGAATACATGGGAAGCAGGTGCTCAACCACTGAGCTACATCTACTCCCCAACAAGAGTTGGTTTTTTCATTTTTTTTTTTTTTTTTTTTTTTTTTTTATGAGGTACCAGGGATTGAACCCAGGACCTCGTGTATGGGAATCAGGCACTCAACCACTGAGCTACAAAATATATGGTTTTTAAATTTTCCTTAAAACATGTATATTAAAAGAAATCAGGATGATTACCAAATAGAGCTCCTATGTGAAGAGAAATTCTGGAAGGGAAACGTCGCAAGTTGAAAGGTACAGTTCCAAAATCTAAGAAAACCAAGAAAAATGCAGAACAAGTGCCGCTCTTTAAGCTTCTGGATGCTACATCCTTAACCTCTGATGTGTGTGCCTGTCAGGCCACATGCTCCCCAGGGAAGCACTTACCAAAAATGCATGTGCTACGATTCAACCCAGGCCTCCAGCACAAAAGCTGCGCTAATGACTGGCAGGATTCTATGGCAGAATTTCAAAAGCAGCAGGCAACAATTTAATTAGCTCTAAGTCAATAAACCTCCGCCAACCTCAGCAAGTTGGGAAAGCATCAGTTTCACTAGCAATTATCAGCAAAGATTATTCATGCAGAACTTTGATGCCTAAAATTTGGCACTGCCAAGAGTGGAATACTGATAATTTTCTGAGCATGACTAACGGGGAAGAATGGCATTAAAATACATCAGAATTAATTCTGTTAAAGTTTTTTAATTAAGAAAGAGCCTGCACAAATGGATGAAAAGCACAGGAAAACCCCAATTGATAAATGGTCAGAGGATACACTGCTCACTAACTAATTACACAGACACTTTGTACATTTTTTTCTCAAACAAGCTATGGCATGAATAATTTATATAGGGAAATATTAATTCTGGGAGGAGGAGGTCACACTGGTGTTACTCGTATATGCGGTATATATAACTATTCATTGTGTGAGTCCCGCACTTGAATAATTCTTTACATTAAGCGACCCTTGGGATCTGTCCCCAAATCTCATTTATGATGCAAAACTTTGCTTTGGGGTAAGAGGTGATTTTAAGCTGATGGGAGAGTTCTGCTTTGAGAGATTGTGGAAATGTTGGCAAAGAACCTTGTGAGAGAAGCCAGAGGAGCATGTGTCCCAGGCACCCAGCTCCAACCCCACACATATGCCCCACTGGAGGCTGATCCAGTGAAATCTCACCTATGCTTTAGGGCTGAATCTTTGACTGCCCATACCAAGCTGAATGTGGGATTTCTCCCTACAAATTCACCAAAAAAAAACCAAGATTTTAAATTTTAAGTGTAGGAGACTAGTGGAATATTGTTTTTCCTGTGTTCCCATAGGATTACTCTAATCTCCTGACCTTTCTGTGGTTTTCACTGCCTAGTTCTGCTGACTTTGTTACTCAGTATGGATTAGATTGGGGTGTGAATGCCAGAAAACTCAAAATAACAGTGGCTTAAATAAGATAGAAATAAAGATCCCAAGTAGGTAGTAAAGGGCTGATATGCACCTCTGCATCGATCCAGAGACCTTTTTTCTGACTTGTTGCTCTGAAGTACATGGCTTCAACCTCATGGTCCAGATAAAAGCCATATTCTAGGCAGCAGGATGGAGGGAAAGAAGAGGAAGAGAAAAAGGGCGTATGCACGTTGTCATTAGAGGAAAGGTCTGTGTGATGGTTTCTAAAACATCTGCAAATTCTTGACACTCCTGCTGCCATCAGTAGGTAGATCTATGTCCCATTCCCTTGAACCTGGGCAAGGCTTTAGAATGTGGCAGAAGTGACGCTGTGTGATTTCCGAGGATAGGTAGTAAAGGACAGGACATTTCTGCTGGTTTCTCTTGGGATACTCACCCTGGGAGCCTTCAGTAATCATGGAAGAAGGGACTCCAGTTGCACATATATTAGACTGCTTGAGTTATCCCAAAGCTTACGAATGCGTTTTTCCTCCACATTCTTTTTGTCTCTGTGCTTCCTTTTGGATAACTTCCATTGCTATGTCTTCAAGTTCACCAATCTTTCTTTGACAGTATCTAGTCTGCTATTCATTCCATCCCTTATATTTTTCAACTTACACATAGTTGTTTTCCTCTTTACAAGTTCAAAAAGCTCAAATTGGTTTTTTTCCCTCTGTCTCTCATCTATTAACATGCTCAATCTTACTTCTATCTTCTTTAATATTTGGAATTATAGTAACTGCTTAAATGTCTTTTTCTACTAATTATATCATTTGTATCATTTTGGGTTCTGTTTAATTGAATTGCTTTTTCTCTTCATTATGGGTCATAGTTTTCTCTTTGTGTGACTGGTAATTTTTTATTGGATGCCAGACATTAAGAATTTTATCTCTTTGTGTGCTGGCATTTTTGTATTCCTATAAATATTCTTGAATTTTGTTATGTAATGTAGTTAGATTACTTGGAAATAGTTCCTTTTGAGACTTGTTTTTAAGCTTTGTTAGGCAGAATCAGAGCAGCTTTTAGTGTAGGGGTAATTTCTCCCTCTACTGACACAATAGTCTTCTGAATATGCTATCAGCCATCCTATGAATTATGAGGTTTTTTTCCCACTTTGGCTGTTGGCATCTTAAATTATTCTCTCTTCTGTAGGTTCTCTGAGGATTATTACTTCTTGCCCTTTCAGGCGCTTCTTTCCCAGGCCTTGGATAACTTCCACACATGTAAACAGTGATCAATACTGAGTTCAAGATTTGAGGAGAACTTTCTATGTATCTCTGGAGCCCCCTTTCCATGCAGGTCTCTCCTCTCTGGTATTCTGCCAGTGAACTGTGGCCACCGGATCTCCCCCTACTCCCAGCTTCATCTTCTCAACTCAGGGAGACTTCTGGTCTCCACCTGAACTTTTCTCTGCACTGTGGCCTGGTACTCTCCAAGAAGTTGGGCAATCATAGGGTCCACTTTGTTTATTTTCAATTTCTCAGGGACCACTGTCTTGCACTGTCTGATATTCAGTGTTTGGGAATTGTTTCATTTATTTTGTCATTTTTAACATTGCTTCAGGTGGGAGCTAAATATGGTCCCAGTTACTCAATCTTGGCTGAAAAGATTATACCTCCTTTTAAATAGAGGTATAGTTTTGCTTCATAGGCGTGGGCCATAATTTATTTAACTTATTAACTCTATTGATTAAAATTATTGCCATGGTTTAATATTTAATTAGTACAAATAATGCTGCATTGAACCTCCATGCATACAAATCTTTGAGTACTTGCTTAAATATATCTGTATGATAGACTGTAGGTCTAGCATCTGTAGGGTCACTGCGGGGAAAGTGTTACATGTATACTATTTTAATATTTACTTCCAAATTACCTCAATGTTCACCAACACCACGAATGTAAGTTCTCTGGCCCCTTTCAATGGGTCCAGAATGCAGGCATTGGTGCTTTGATGTCTCCAGAATAGGCCCAGCTGGCTCATATTGTCTGTGCCCACTGCTCCCCATTCTTGGCACCAATATTCTCCCCATCCTCTCCTAGGGCTCACTCTGAACCTCAGCTCTAGTTTTTCCCCTGGGCTCCTTCATAAGCAGCTTGCTTGGACTTACTTACCCAGGTTTTACCTTAGCGCACCGTCTAGGACAAGACTTCTGATATTTGTTCTTCGGCCTCACGTGTTGGAATTCAGGCCGGAGGCACCCACCCACTGGGTGGGTTGGGGGACCCTGTGGGGCTCATCAGGTGGTCCTGCTCTGGGTTCTTTCTAGCCCCTGTCAGAGGAGCAGCATACCATTTCATAAATTATTTTGGGAATTACAGATGGAATTTATTCACCTCCAAGTAATATTGCTAAGTCTCCCATTTATAACACAAAAGGAAAATTACAAATGAATATCAGGTGTATAGTTAAGTGAACTTAGGATCATGTCTTTAAATATGCATATGAATATAGTAGAAGATATAATACAATTTAAGTACAGTAAAAAAATATACATATACATTAATTTGAAGTAGTGAATACCAAAAATCCAGTCCATCAGAAGATAGAAAGTAACTTCCTAATAGGTCTATTATTTTCTTTTTCTAAATCATATGAGACAACATAACAGAATATAATGGCTATACAATAAGATTCAATATTGCAGGTTCTTGATTTTTTATATATGATTTATGTACATGAGACTGATGACTATGGATAAAATTTATTTTATAATGCCACAAAAAAAGACAAAGCAAAATGAAGCCATATTAGAGTAAATTGCTCTCATGAGGACCACACAAGAAAAAAGTTAGGAATTAGCAGCACTGCCAATTTTTCTAAATCCAAAGACTAATAAATATAGGCTATTTCCCACGTTACAAACAGTGTGTTCTCAAAGTATGCCCTTTAATTCATTTTCTGGGACTCAGGACACAGTTCTCATAGAAACAATGATGTAACAATTTACAGGTTAGTCTCCAAGTCCATTAATCCACTATGTGGCTGAAATGCAAGATAATGACAAAGAAGATGGCAAGAAAAATATTTTGTTACCAGGAATTTTAAAAAACTATTGAGTAAATAGTAAAACTATTTTTTTAAAATGTAGATTGTATGCTGGTGATTGAAGAAGGGTAGGTGTGGTGGTTTGAACCTGTATGTACCCCAGAAAGACATGTTCTTAAATTTAATCCATTCCTGTAGATGTGAATCCATTGTAAATAGGAATTTTTTTTTGAGGGTACCAGGACCAGGGATTGAAACCAGGATCATATGTGGGAAGCCAGCGCTCAACCACTGATCAACATTGGCTCCCCCAGGTTAGTTTTTTCATTTGTTCGTTGTTTGTTTTTGTTTTTAGGAGGTACTGGGGATCGAACCCGGGACCTTGCATGTGGGAAGCAGCTGCTCAACTGCTTGAACTACATCTGCTCCCAATAGGACCTTTTGATAAAAGATATGACCCACCTCATTCAGGATGGGTTTAATCCTTTACTGGTGTCCTTTATAAATGGAATGAAGAGAGAGAGAGCACGTGCCATGGAAACAAGAAGCTGAAAGCAACGAAAGCTGGAAGAGAAGGGAGACCAGCAGATGCCACCACGTGCCTTACCGTGTAGCAGAAGAGCCCAGGATCGCTGGCAGCTGGTCTTTGGGAAGAAAGCAAATAAATTCCCGTGGTTTAAAGTCAACCCATCTCATGGGACCTGCTTTGACAGCCTAGGAAACTAAAAGGTTTCCTCACAAGCGAACGAGGAGACGGATGAAGGCTCCAGTGAGATTCTCAAGGGCATTCAGGGTCTTAAAGATTGGTTAAACTATTTATTGACATACAATTTCAGGTGAAAATGCATGGATTTTTCTTATCACAGTTGTTGTTTTTCTCTTCAGTGATGCTTTAAGCCTTTTTGTTTGCTTTTACCTCAGAGGGTAACAAGGAAAGTGAGGGTGGGAATGGAGGGAGATTGTCTTGCACTGACAGAGTGGAATAAACAAAGTAAAGCTGAGAATCAGGGAAGTGAGTTGACAGGGCTGAGAGAGCAAAACTGAGGAAGAGTGGCCTCGTGAAGGAAAGGAAGAGGACGGTATGACTGAACAGGTCTGGGGACAGTGCCCCAAGGCAAGGGCAGTGGTCTTAAAGCGGGGAGGGGAAGTGAGGGGCCAGCGAGTGCATGACCCAGTCAGGTGTTCCAGAGCCATGTGCTTAGAACCTAGAGAGGGAGGACCTAGAATTTAATCACTATTCAGCTTTTAAATCTGTATCGCAATACTCGTTAAACATATGCCCCAGAGACTTAAATCTTCGGTCTGTTCATATGTTGCTTGAGCCCTGAATCTCAGCAGAGTTGCAGTCAACACCTACTCTCCAGGTCATCGGACTCACCCAGGACAACAAACAAAAGGATGATGACAGACAATGCCCATCCCAAAAAACAGAGTATCCACAACTGCAAGCAAGACAGTTCCATCCATCTGCCCCATGGGATCTAAGCCCCCTCTCAATCAGAAAGAGTGGGCATCACCAACCCCAAATGCTAGATTGAGGAATGAACAAACATAAGGGGGGAATGCAACTATAATAAAGTAGACTTATTATTCTAGCAATGGAAGAACTTGTAACATTGATATAAAGGCAGTGGCC
>JAQZBX010065245.1:0-16343 GCA_029593785.1 Cabassous unicinctus | reverse complement strand
CATCGCCACCACCACCTCCATCACCACCATCGCCACCACCACCTCCATCACCACCATCACCATCACCACCACCTTCATCTCCACCACCACTTCCATCACTACCATCACCATGATCATCACCACTCTACTATCCCCACCATCCCCACCATCACCACCACTATCGCCACCGCCACCTCCATCACCTCCATTACCACCATCACCACCACCCCCTCTATCACCACTATAACCACCATGATCATCACCACTCCACCATCCCCACCATCACCACTGCTACTACTACCACCATGACCACTCTTCTGGTTATCATCACCACCATCACCATCACCACCACCCACCACCACCACTATCATCACTGCTATCACAGCTAACACTCATACATTCATGGAACACTTACTTTTTGCCAAACACGGTGCTAAATGATTCACATGAGTATCTCCCTTAATCCCCATAGCTCCCTTGAGGAGGAGAAGGGTATTCCATTATTATCTCCACCATACAGATGAAGAGTCTGAGGTTCACAGGATTCAAACTCAGGCTGTTTCTCTGTTATCCAGATGAGGGAAAGAGCCCAGAGGCCCAGATAACCCAAAATACCTCATAAAACGTTAGCTCTACTTGACTTCAGGGTGTCTTGAGAGGGCAACCACTCAGAGGACCACTTATTCTGTGGATTCCCAGCCCAGCCACCACAGCCCCAAACAGAAACCAGCTCAGGGCTCTGAGCGGTCATCTGCCTCCCCACTTCCAACCCCCACCCAGCCCCAAGCTCAGGGACAGCCCCAGGCCAGATGAACTGCAGAACCACGTTTGCTGTGGTCTGCATCCAGCTTTCAATTCCAGGGAACAGGCAGTTTCATGGATTCTTACAGGGGAAAAACCTCCCACCAGCCAGCCAGCCAGAGTTCTCGCCTCCTCTCAGCCTCTCTCCCTCACTCTCTAGGGTGGAGAGACCCCTTTCCAGGTGACGTCCACCTCCTGCCCAGCATCTCAGCATCCCCTGGCATTGTCTCCTCCATGTGCACACACCTACCAAGGCCTTGGCAAGGCACTCTGCCCACCCGCGACCCCCGCTTCCAGCCCAGCCCAAATGCCGGCAAAGGCCTTCATTCCAGAATTGTGCCAACCCGTGGAGACAGGAGAGAGAGCTCTGCCAACAGCTCTCAGGCCTCACAGTGACATCAGCGATCCCTTCCATCTAAAAAGCACCCTGCAGTCTAGACCTCACCTCAACACATATTTTCTCAAGAAATCAGAGAGGAAGGTGGTTTCCTTCAGGCATCAGAGTGTATCACACACACATGGGGATAATGTTTAGCTTCCCAGACCCCTCCCATGCAGCCTGAGCATGAGGCAGTAATGAGGAGGATCATAAAGGAAGAAGCTGGAGTTAATTAAGCTCTTACTTTGAGTCAGGCCCAATTCCAAGTACTTTACCGGTTCTCACGTGGGCCTAGGAGCTAGGAATGCTCATAATCTCCAATTTACAGATAAGGAAACTGAGGCTCAGAGAGGGTGAGTCACTAGCTACAGGTCTCACAGGAAGGTCCTTCCCGCAAGCCCCCCACCTCGCTCCATTCTCCTTATAACATCTGCCCTCCCCACCCCAGCCACTTGCTCTGGCCCCTGGCTGCTGATTGGTGGATCTGGAGCAGGTACTGAGCACACCTGAGAACACCCTCCTTCTCTGCCTGCAGGGGGTGCTGTGCTGCCCGGTACAGGGGCTGCCTGCCGGGCAGGGCTGGAGTTGCTGGCTCTGCCAGTGGGCTCTGCAGCAGGAGGCCGCTGAAGAAAAAGACTCCTTCCAGACAAGACAGCTTCATCAGCAATCAGGGCGGCGTTTGACCTCCTTCCGACTCAGCATCTGTTTCTCAGTTGGTTCCAAACTCGGGCATGGAGCGAGGTGTTATTTGCTGTCCTCCCTCAAACCCCAGTAATTACAAATACATGGTATATAATGCATACCTACAGACATATATATACATATATGCATACGTGAATAGATTTTGTTTTTTGTTCGCCCCGTTGGAATTCGTCACTTTCTAAATATAGCCCCTTCTAAATATAAATATCGCCATTTCTCTAGACTCACCTCACATTTCATTTAATAATAAAAATAATCATAAGAAATGCAATCACTGCTCCGTTTCGTGCCTGCAGTAAGCCAGGTGTGGTGGGGCTGTTATCACACTTAATTTCACAATTCCCACTTTGGTGGCCCAATTAGCCTCGTTTTTGCAAATTAGGAAATTTCAAGTTAAAGAAGGGTCAGTGGCTTTCCCACGGACACACAGCTCATAACTGATGGGTTAGAATCTCTACAGGGTTGAAGAGTTCCCCCCAAATTCACATCCTCCACCCAGAACCTCAGGATGTGGCCTTATCTGAATAAAGTGTATTTGCGATGTGGTCATTGATGAAGATCAGCTCCTACTGGATGACGGACGGCCCCTGCAGCCCATGGCTGGTGCCCTAATATGGAGAGGGAGGTTCGTGGAGGCACAGAGACCCAGGGGGAAGAAGGTCATATAGTGATGGAAGCAGAGATTGGAGCGAAACAGCTGCAAGCCCGAAGCTGGAGGAGGCGAGGAGGGGGGATTCACCCTAGACGGTGCAGAGGGCGCAGGGCCCTGGATTTCACACTTCCAGGCACCAAAACTGTGAGACAACAACTTTCCGTTGTTTTAAGCCACCCAGTTTGGGGGTCTTCGTTACGGCGGTCCTAGGACACTAGGATAGAATCCAAGAGCGACGCTCCCAGTGGACTCAGCTGCCCCTTCCAAGCAGGCTTCATTCCTGTCGTCAGAGCCACATGATCCTCTTCATTCAGTCAAGCAAAGATTTGCCAAGAGCCTCAGGGACTGAGGACACCAGGACACAGCCCCGCCCTCGAGGGGCTCACGCACGGATGGTGACACTGTAGTTCTGAGCAGTCCTGGTGGCTGGTGGGGACAGGGGCAGGATGGCCGTGCAGACTTTGTCACGTCTTGCTTTTGCTTCTTGGCACCACCACCTATGGGCTGTGTGGCCCAAGGCAGGTCACAGGCTCACCTTTCTCAGCCTCAGTGCCCTCATCTGTAAGCTGGGGGCACTTACACCCACCTGCCCTCCTCCAGTGATGTGAGAGATGCGGGACACTCTTGAAAGGTGCCCACCTGCGTGCCAGGGAGCGGGTGCCTTTGTCAAGCCAGTGTTGAGAAAAGCGGGGACCTGGCGGCCCACGCGCCCGTGCCTGCGCTTTAGAAACAGGAGATAAGCACCCAGTGCTTAGTAAACAGGGCTCGGTCAGTATTGCTCTTTCTGTGTGTGGGAATAGTTCAGACTAGATTCAAAGAAAGAAAGAGGACGTGGGGTAGAGGAGGCTGGGGCATCAAACTTCTGCACCGGCTCCGGGTTCTCCAAGGATGCCAACTTCCTTTGGGAGCACAAGGCAGTCCGCAAAGGGCAGCTTGAATTGCAAACAACTAGAGCCACAAAGGAAAGAAAAGGCCCAAGGGAAAAGCGTGTTGGGGTCAGTCCCCAAGGCCGCCTCCACCGGCTCCTCCTGCCTCGGCTGCCAGCATCGTAATCCTGAGATTTGTCAGAGGCGGCTTCTGATGGCTGCCACTGGCTTCTCGTCAAGTGGTGGGGAAGAGATATGCACCAGATCAAACTGGGCTCCTCGGAAAGCCCCTCCGTGCACGGACGCCTTGGGCACGCAGGCAACAGAGCCGAAGGCTGGTTCGAGGTTAGAGTGTTTTTCTTGTCGATTTGGGGAGGATGGGGGACTGGGGAGGGTTGGGGTGTACAGCCTGCAGAGGGGGCTTGGCAGAGCCCGGCACCACTACGCTGGGCTTGGGCAGAGCATCCTGCCGCTGAGCCTCTGGACCACTGCCTGGCAGGCCAGCCTGCAGGACGGGGCCGCTGGCGGAGGCGGGGCCGCCTGGTCTGCGGCGTGTGGAACCTCCCCGGGACCTCCCTCATGGGAGCGTGACCTCACTCCCTGCATCAGGTCAGGGGAAAGCTGGGTGTGGTTGACTCGGCCCCGCAGGGACTCGTGAAAAATCATCCCCAAGAGGACCTGGCAAGAGTCATTTGGGTGATTTAATTCAATCCATTCCCACCACTATTTATTAAGTAAACAGGCAGCAGGGCATAAAGGATACGAGCAGGGACTTGGAGACAGGTGCACTGGGTTTGACTCCCAGCTCTTACACTTGGGCAAGTCACTTAGCCTCTCTGAGCTTCAGTTTCCTCATCTGTAAAATAGGGATAACAGCACTTGCCTCATGCGGCTGTAGGAGCATGAAATGAGTTAACCTTTGTATAGCACTTGAAACTGTTTCAGGCATACAATAAGTGCTAAATAAGAGTTTGGTAAATGAAAGAGCACCGTGCTGTGGGATGAGCATGAGTCCTGGGCACCATGCAATGACCGCACACACAGACCTGCAGCCAAGTGTCTATCGCTGCACTTACTTGTCCAGCTGTACTAGATTGTAAGCAGCCTGAGGGCAGGGTAAACTTCATAAATATTTTTCCAGAACAGGCATCAGGCCACATCATTCTCACACACTTTTGAAAGCAGGTGCTATAGCTATGGCCAACTCTAAATGAGGGCGTGTCCACCATGGTCCAGTCCAGCTCAGAAATCCTCAAGGCAGGATTTGAACCCTAAACCCAGACTCTAGAGACCCTGCTTTTAACCACTAAGCTACAGAGAATCCTGTTCGGCTCAGCATCCCTGACCCCCATCCACCCAAGAGCCTCATCGAGAGTGTGGCATGGAGAAGACACTTGACCAACACTGAGTGAGATGACAGAGTCCAAGAGACCTGCAGTTGAATCCTCATCCCCTTATGAGGGTTTTCTTACTCTTTATGTGACCTTGGATGTGTGGCACCATCTGTCTTAAGCATCAGTTCCTTTGTGTGCAAAAATATGTGTCTGAATATCCAATTCACAGGGCCGTTGGTGAGAACCAAATGAGAGCTCGGATGCGAACACACCCAGTGGGGTGTCTGGCAGTTAGTCCGTGTTAAATAAATGTCATTTTGATTTTATTTCATTTCCTTAACTCTGTGCTCAGCTCTTCCCAAGGACCCATGGGGAACACAAGAGAAGGAGAAAATATATTCTTGTCTTGCAAGACTTTACACAAGATGGAAAAGTAGGAAACAGTTCATTTAAAGGACAAGCTACAATTAGGTGCCACAGCCGAAGTCGCACAGGAGTTCAGAGAGCTCCACGTGGACCGGAGAGCCTGGAGGGCCTCCAGGAGGAGGTGTTTGAAGGAGCCATCCAACTCATTATCTGGCACGCGAATGGCCTCGCAGATCATGTTCCCATTAGGCCGGACCAGCCACATGGGCGAGGACATGAAAACGCTGCCTCAAAGTCTGAAACCTGTGGAAGCCTGTGACGGGGAGGAACAGGCTCTGATCAATTCCCGCTGATCAAAGGATTGGGTATGGCAGCAGAACCAACCGGAGTGCTGGCAGTGGACGAGACCGAACGCGTGATGTTCAAACCCCACACGCTGGGCCCAGACATTGATGTCCTTCCAGAAAGTGCCCTGTGTGGATGTGAGGAAGAACAAAAGGATGGAGGAGATAGAAAATGCTCAGCTGGGAGAATCAGCCCAGAGCCCAAACGAGCCAATTCCACAATGCTCCAGCTGAAGGAAACGTGAGCATCACCAAGCCACACATTTCAGGGTTGAGCCACTCTCCAAGGACAGCCATCCCTCAAACCCCTGCCGATACCCACAGGTCCAGCACCCTCGCTGTACAGGAAGGGACACTGAACCCCAGGGAGCTTGAGGTCACTGCCCCAGTTCCTGGTGATGGACAAATACCCAGCATCCAGTCCCCACCCCAGCTTCAGCCTGTGTGCAATGGACTCCACCCTCAGTTCCAGGAGAGGCCGTGCACTGGGCTGGCCAGTGCAAATCCTGCTTCCCCTTGGACACAGTCATTAGTTCTGGAATAAGCTCATGAATTTAAGCATAAGATACAAGGTCTGAGACATTGCTCAAACTATATCAGAGGCAACACACAAGTTTTTCTGTTGGCCTTGAACCTGGGATGTGGAGATCTAGAGTTGTGGCACCTTTATTGCCACATGATGGAGCCTAAGAATGAATCCAGCAGAGAAGAAAGCAGAGTTGAGAGATGGAAAGAAAGAAGGTCCTGATGGTATCTCTATTAGTTAGGTGCTGCTAGCAGTTATAACAAATAAACCCCAAAATCTCAGTGGCTTAACCCATTTTGCTCATATAACAGTCTGATGTGGGTCTTTCTGGTGATTGCAAAGCCAGGAGTCTTCCTTGTGCTGCACACTCCCCTGGGCCACAGGCCTCTGCATTCAGCCATCGGGGAAAGTGGGAGTGGAAGGGGCATATCTACTTCTTTAGCTCCTTGGTTGGGAAGTGACACAGACCACTTCCACCCTACTCCATTGGAGAGCTGGTCACATGGCCACACCTAAATGCAAGGAAGGCTGGGAAATGTAGTTCCCGGCTGGACTCTCGGCCCAATTCCACACCACGAAAGAAGGCGCCTGAGGCTCCAGTGAAGACCTGGCCACCTCCTCCTCCTCCTCATTGGGTGCTTACTTCGAGCGGCTCCTTGAATTGTTCACTTACATAAGCTACTACAGTTCCTATTTCTACTTAAGCCAGTTTGGGCTGGATTTTCTGTTATTAGTGCTCAGAGTATCCCAGCTAATAGAGTCCCAGAGGCCATTTGTGCAGATCAGAATACACCCAGTCCTTCCTCTATCCAGTCCACTGCCCCTCCCACGACACCCAACAACCACGCCGCACCAGGGCTTCACAGCCTAGGCCATGGCCCTCAGAGTCAGTAGCAACGCAATAGTATCCAAGGAAGGAGTCAAGGCCACATGCTCTTGGAGATGAGAGACTAGACATTGTCCATCATGTTCTGTGCTGTGCCCCACATAGGAAAGACGCTTAGGAAAACAAACGTTTCTTTTTTAAGGGAAGGAACAGTTACCCAAAGAGGAAGGCTACAGCTACAGGTGGTCAGCCGAAGGGCAAAGCTGGAAGAACCCCAGGACGTTTCATCTGCCCCCGTGTTCCATCAGCATCTAGGCCCCGGCTGAGTGTGGTGGTATTAAAATATGCCACAAATTCTTTGGAAGTCCTCCCTTCTGTGGAACCTAATTCCCCTCCCCTTGAGTATGGGCTACACTTGGTGACTTGCTTCTAATGTATAGAATGTGGTAGAAATGACAGGGCCTGACTTTCTAGGGAAGGTTATAAACGACATCACAGTTTCCACTCTTCTTTCTCTTGGATCACTTGCTTTTAGGGAAGCCAGGTGCCATATTGAGAGGGAGCTCAAGCAGCCCTATGAAGAGATCCACGTGGCAAGAAACTGAGGCCTCCTGCCAATAGCCATGTGGGAGAGCCTTCTTAGAAACATCTCCCCAGCCCCAGGCAAGCAAGTAGGACGACTATAGCCCCATCCAACATCCCAACTGCAACCTCAGGACATAATCAGAGCCAGAACCACCCATCTAAGCTGCTCCTGAATTCCTGAGTCATAGAAACTATGAGATAATACGTGTTTGTCGTTTTAAGGCACTAAGTCTTGGGGTCATTTGTTACACAGCAATAGGCAGCTGATACAGTTGTCAGGGGATGGTTGCAGTAAGGTCTTCTGCCTCAATGACATTCAAGAGCCCACAGATTTGTGTTGGCTGAGCCTAGGTAACTGTTGTGAAGTTCAAGACTTACGGACATGCAGGCTGACATACACATACTCAGGCTCCTCCTCAACTGGTGGTAAACCACCAGAAAGAGGGTTAAACTAAAACATGGTAGATGTGTTTGTTGTCTTTAGTCAAAGAGGCAAACTATTAAGTTGAATGATATAAAATAGCTAATACACACAACCATTTTTGATCTACAGAAATGGTAACTTCCTGTGGTTCAACCCGATCCTTCACCTCACTGGGCCTCAGTTTTCTTGTTGGTGAAATGGGGGTAATGATCTTCATTGTGGGGATGAAACTGATAACCAAAATGACTTTGAAAATCACAAACGGGCTGCCTTAGAACACACAGGATTGTCCACAATCATCAAGTGACCCACCAATGGCACAGAAATAAAGCAAGGGGCACAGAGAATGAAAGCAGGAACTTGTCAGCTCTTGGAAACTTGAGATCTGTCCTTGGTCTCCTGAAGTGAGTGAGAACTGGGAGCTAAAAATTCCTGCCTCAGTCTTCCCATCTGTGCTATGCAAACACCTGCGTTGCACCCTTCTTGAGCCCAGCTTGCCCTTCCAGCCCCTCTCTGGCGCTCTGTAGGAAGAAGACAAAGGGCAGCAGGTTGTCCCTGCAGCCAGACCCCCAGCCAGCCAGCCAGAGAAGGAAGGAGGGGGCAGTGGGCCCTCACTGCTGAAGCAGGCCTCGTCCCCGAGGCCAGATTTGGCAGGATCGTTCCAGCAAATGGCTCAATTCCCTCCGGTTTTAGTAGTACAAACAATCCCAGACAAGACCTAGAGGGAGGGAAAAAAAAAAGAGTAATTTGTGTGGCGTGAAAACGTGAAGCACTGAGCATGGCCTTGCAAGGCATTTGCATTTCTAAACAAGAAACTGCTCAGTTGAGTGTGGCTGTCACTTAGTAATCTTGTTAACTCCCTCCTGGCCCAGGCGGAGAGGCCGCAGGCTCCCGGTCCCTGGAGATTCAGGGCGCTCAGAAGGGGAGGCGTGTGGGCATCCTGAAGACCAGAGTTCAAGTCCAGCTTTGCCACTAAGTCCGAGGTATCCTGGTGCAGGCTCCTCTTGACACTCAGTTTTCCTTCATTGAGAGGTGGAATTAGATGATCTCTAAAGGCCTTCCAGAAGTGACATTCCATGGTATAAAATCCGGGAGTCAGTAGACTTGGATTTGAATTGTGGCTCTGGCATTAACTGACCAGCTGACCCGAGCATGACCATTATAATCCTCAGTGCTCACTGCTGGAAGGAATCTCTGATACGAACTGGTTCAACCCCCAACTCCTCTGAACCCCTCCTCAGCACACCTGAAAGATGATCATCTATCTTCTGCTTGAATACCTTCCCAGGTGGGGAGCTCATTTCCCTTGACCTGGAGTCATCCATTCCATTGACAGACAATCCACCAGTTAGAAAGTCCCACCTTAGATTTGGGTTCAAATCACCTTTCCTGAAACCTCAGCCCAAAAGGAGGCCCCTGAAAGCCTGGTCAACAATCGCACATGTTTGTAATCAGGCAGATCCACGTTCCAATCCCAGCTGGGTAATCTGGAGTGCCTTTACTCTGTGTCTTGGTTTCCTCATCTGTAAACTGGAGACGGTAACTCGGCCCACCTCATAGGCTTGTCATGAGGATGTAAAGCACTTGGCACAGCGGCAGGCACGCGGCAAGATGCTTAATGGCGTCAGCTTTAGTAATAGCAGTGTACATCAGGAGCCCTCCACCTTTCCCCACCCTAACGCACAGAGCACACGATGCTCATATGTGTGATGCTCAGCTATGGCCTGCAGCTCACAGAGATGGCCTGGGGGTAACAGGGAACTTCAGATAAAACTGAAAGCCCATGATGCAAGTGAGTGCTGAGCTTGATCATATAGGGACAGCCTGGCTTCCACGCTTACTTATTTTTTGTTAAGGCAAATCATTTACACACTTTGGTACCTGTGCTGGGTTAGACATTATCCACAATCCTTCTCACATTCCCGCTATTGGATTTATACATCCATGCCCTTTGTCATGTGTCCTTGCAGTACCACCCACTAGAAAGGATGGAGTACTTTTCCTTCCCTGTGGATACTGGGCATGGCCACATGCCTTGATTCTGCTGGTGGGATATGGACAACAGTGGGCTGGTTCCAGGATGACGCCTCGATGGCATGGCATGTTCCTACTTGCTCCCTTGCATTTCAGTGGTCCAGCATGAGAAGATCGTGTCACGGCAGCTGCTGCCCCTCCAGCCAAGCTCCACGTGGAGCACATGTGGAGCAGACCTGAGCCCACCCTGCAGCTGGAGCTGAACCCTTCTGACCTGCAGGCAGAAACAGAGCCATCAGGAAGGCCATCCTAGACCAGCCAGACCGCAGCCCAGGAGCTTGAGAAAAAATGCTTGCGATTATAACCCAACTGAGACTGGATGATTTGTTCAGCTACCCTACTTGGCAATAGCTGGCCTACATGGTACCCTATTATTTATCAGTAGCAAATTCTTATGGTATCCCCAACTGACTGAGACACCCCAGTGAGTCCCACCACCGAAGATGAGCACTGAGACCTCATTTGATGTCCCAAATGCCAAGCAGATGTTTGTAGGGAGCTCCCAGACTGATGGGAGGGAACAAAGCCTCCTGGAAAACAGCCAAGTCTACCAAACAAACTTGAACTCAAATGACATCCGGACTTCCTAGCATCTCAGCTCTGGTGTGCCCTTACCCCACTGCCTGGATCTCAACTTTCAAATTTATATCAAGGGAAAGATGAAAGAACTTGAGGAGGTGCTTGGCTGGTTTGGGGTGTCAATGGTAAAATCCCTCCTGAGAGCCCAGGCGCCCACTATTTCCAGCGACCATTCATATCCACTTTGTGGCGGTCAGGCCACGATGGCGCCCCATGATCCCCGCCTCCTGGTCTCCATGCCCTTGTGGAGTTGCCTCCTACACTGGGCCAGATTGGGCTGCGTGACCAAAAGAACCTCACACATGTAATGGCACGATACTTCCTCTAGTAGACGAGGAAAGACGTTGCACCCCTATCTAGATCCCGGAAGGCTTTTTTGTAGAATTGGACAAACTGACCCTGAAATGTATATGGAAATGCAAAGGTGTGAGTATAGCCAAAATGATTCTGAAAAAGGAGAACAAAGTTGAAGGACTTATGCTACCTGATTTCAAAACGTACTCTAAAGCTATAGGAATCAAGATATGTGGCACTGGCATATACAGAATTGAGATTCCGGAAATAAATCCTTACATTTATGGTCAGTAGATTGTGGACCAAAGTGCTAAGACAATCCAAAGCAGACAGGCTAATCTTTTCAACAAGTGGTGCTTTGACTATTGGATATCCCCATGCAAAAATTCACTTTCTACTATTACCTTAAACCATATACAAAAATGAACTCAAAAATGGATCATAGACCTAAATGGAAGAACTAAAGCTATAAAACTTCTAGAAGAAAATACAGGAGAATATCTTCATGATCTTGGGTTGAATAAAGAGTTCTTATTTACTACAGCCATAGCACGATTGACAAAAGAAAAAAAGTTGATAATCTAGAATCCATCAAAATTAAAAACTTTTCCACTTCAGAAGATCCATTAAGATAATAAAAAGACAAGCCACAGCCTGGGAGAAAATAATTGCAAATCATAACTGATAAAGGACTTGTATCCAGAATACATAAAGAACTCATAATTTACCAATAAGAAAACAAACAACCCAATAAAAACTGGGCAAATGATTCAAATAGACTCTTCACCAAAGAAGAGTAGATAAATGGCTATAAGCACATGAAACTTAATCATTAGGAAACTGAAAATTAAAACCACTACATATCCACTAGACTGGCTTTCATCGAACAGACAAATGATACCAAGTGTTGACAAGGACGAGGAGAACCTGGAACTTTTGTGCCTTGCTGGTGAGAGTGTGAAATGGTACGTCTGCCTTAGAAAACAGTTTAGCAGTTTCTTATAAAAGTTAAACATAAATTTATCACGAGCCAGCAATACCACACCTAGGAATCTACCCAAGAGAAATGAAAACACAAAGACACGTACATGAAAGTTCCCAGTGACATTACTCATCACAGCCCAAAACTGGAAACAATCCAAATGTCCATCGACAGATGAATGGATAAACAAAATGTGTTCCAGCCGCACAAGGGAAGGCTCCGCGGCGGTGAGAAGGGATGGACTCTTGATGTGTGCAGCACCACGGACGGATCGCAAAAACATTTTGTTGAGTGAAAGACTCCGGGTGGAAAACACGACATCTTCTATGATTCCATTTCCATGAAAGACTAAAAAGGCACATTTATACAGGCAGGAAGCAGACTAGTGGTTGCCTAGTGCTGAGGAGGAGCAGACCTGAAATGTAAATGGGCCCAGGAGACTTTTGGGGAGGATGAAGAAGTCCTGATACCGGAGTACGGTGATGGCGGCCCAGCTCTAAAGTGTGCTAAAACCATCGGAGGGGGGAGGAGGCTGTGGCTCCCAGTCGCGTTCTCACACTCTCTCGATCTCTTGGTGCTTTGCCACCACGCCACGAGAAGCCCTGCAGAGAGGCCGTGCGGGGAGGAAGTGAAGCCTTCAGCCAACAGCCAGCACGGAAACGCGGCTTCCTGAGGGAGCCTTCCCACAAGCTCATCCTCCAGCACCAGGCAAGCATGACGACCGCAGGCCTAGCCGGCATCTTGACTAAAATGTTGATTCTGAGGGACCCTGAGCCAGACTCATCCAGCTAAGGCGTTCCTGGATCCCCAACCCTCAGAAACTGTGTGAAATAATAAATAATAATAAGCTGCTGAATTTGGGGGTAGCTTCTTACGCAGCCACAGATGACTAATACACACAATCTCACAAGAGGCTTGAGTAGACATCTATATCCCCATTGCAGAGGTACAGAGACCGAGGTCCAAACATCTAGTCCAAGATTATGCTCTCCTGAAAAGTTAGGCTGAGCTTTAGACCAGGAGGGCCTGACCCCAGAGCTGTGCTCTTCCCTCAACACCTCACTTAGCATCCTGAACTGGGCACCACGGGAAATACTGAGGCAGGAGGGAGAGTCCGGTCCCTGCCCTGCAGGACCTCCCCGTCTGACGGGAGAAGCCGGGCAGCAGGGCAGAGGTCCTGTCCTTTCATGTTCAGTGACCGCCCTCTGTCCTGTGGCGCCCTGTGGTGCCCCTCAGCTGCCAAGTCCATTTCATTCAATTCTTCAAAGAGCTCGGAGCACCCTGAGTGGGGGTTCCTGCCTCTCCCTCGAAGCGGAGAGCAGCGAAATTGGACAGTAATGTGTTGTCGTTCAAATGTTTCAGCTGGAGCCAGGGTGAATTATGATGCCGTCCCACTTTATTCACTGTAGCATCTTTCATAAGAGTCGTGTCTCCGAAACACTTTGGAGAAGGAAATAATAAATAATTGCCCAAGGGGACAAAGCATGAGATGAAAAGCTCCAGGCTGGTGGGGAGGGGAAGGGAAACTCAGACTCAAGGAGCAGCAGTGTCCAAGGAGCTCTGGCTGGGCAGCTGGGCCCTGGTGAGTGGAGCCTTGGGCTTGGGTGCTGGGTCCCAGATGCTTTAAGGGGCATCCTGGAGAGATAGCACCAGGGTCCCCCAACACCTGGACTGGGCCTCTCCACCAGAAACTGGAGCACTATTGGGGCACCTAGAGCTCCTTCTGTTTGAGACAGGGCCCCCTGGAAGGGCTACCCTGACTTTCATACACACCTCTGCATACTCTACTCAGAACCTTCGATGGTGCCCATCTCACTCAGAGTTGGTGCCCAGGTCCTGACTCTAACGTTCTGGGCCGGACACAATCTCACTCCCATTACTTTTCTGACCTAATTCACTACAACTCTTGCTCATTCCATTCCAGCCCCACCAACCTCCTTGCTCTTCCTTGAACACGCCAGGTGCACATCTACCTCAGGGCCTTTGCACTGCCCGTTCCGACTGGAACACTCTCCTCCCAAATATCCACATGGCCAACTCCCTCGCTTCCTCCAGCCTTTGCTGAAACATCACCTTCTCAGTCAGGCCTACCCTGGTCTCCCTATTTCAAACTGCTCCTCCCTTGTCCTCACTCCTGCTCGTCCTTGTCCTGCTCTGCCTCTCCACCACCCCCAGCTGTACCTCTCCCCTTCTCACATGCTACATAATGCACGTATCCTGAAGACTGTCACCTGCCTCCCCCTGCTAGACCGTAAGCCCCACAAGGGCAGTGCTTTGATTCCCTCACAGGTCCCTGTGCCAGGCACAGTGCAGGTGCTCGACAGACATTTGAGTGAATGCACGCGTGTCTGTGCAGACTGTCAGGCGTCCATGGGCAGGTGCACACTTAGGCACGCTCGCCCTCCGAAGCATCCGTGGGCAGGCGCACACTTAGGCACGCTCAACCTACGTTGACCCACTACCTACAGCTCTGCACACATATGCACCCTCAGTGCAAACACATAACCACGTTTCTCCCAGGGGCTTGGAAGACCACGTCTACAGATGGTAAGAACCTGGGCTCTCGGCCCCAACCTGCCTGGGTTTCAATCCCAGCTCTGCCACTTGCTGTTACATTATCTTGGGCAAGACATGTCATCTCTCTATGCTTCTGCATCCTCACTTATTAGGTAGGAACTATTATTATATCCATTGTGCAGATGGGGAAACCGAGGCACAGAGAGGCAAAGTGTAGATACTAAAGTGCAAAATAGCTATCAATCCCCAGGTATTTGCTGAACTTAGAAATTAAAACTGAGAGGCAGCATAGGAGGCAGAAAACTGGCAAGAAACCCTCAAAAATTCAGACATTAGGGCTCAACTGGAATAGTATCTACCCCAATCCCTGTACAATGGAAAGAACTGTTGCCTGGACAAAGAGAAGTTAGAGTCACTGCCAGCCACGTGGACTAAAAACAGCCCTCAAACGTCAGTGCAGTAAGGTCCTTTGAGAGCATCAGGCCACGTTGCTGTCGTCCACGTGAGAAAGCCAGGCTCAGAGAGGAAAAGTGACTTGCTGACGATCACATAGCAGATAAAGTGTCAAATCTGGGATTTGAACCGGCTCTGTCTGACACTAAGGCCCTTGCTCTTTTCGTTGCCTGATTTCATTTTGGTTCATTCAACAGGAAACCATCTCTTGCCCAGCTCCTGAGTCAGCCAGATTCCGGGAGCCCCATGAACCCTGGGGAGGAGTTCTCGGGAGGCCGGGAAGTTCCCTGACCCTGGAGCCGCAGGGAGGGCAGCAGAGTGGCTGGGGAGGTCCAAGAGGTGCCAGGCAGGATGTCTGTGTGAGACCTGCGTGTGTCGGTCAGACCGCCAACTGGCGGCAGCGGGAGAGGGAGGCAGAGGCCAGAGGGGCCTCTAGGAACATCTGCCTTGAGGCTATTCAGAGACTTTTTTTTTCTCACTTGCTCAAAAGCAGTGATTTCTAATTGGGAGGTGAAGAAGGTGTCTCAGCACAGACAGAGTTTTAAAGTAATTAAAGATGTCACCTCCCCCAGAGCCTAAAGATCTAGATGTGGGTCCTAAAGCAAGCGTCGCATGCCAAGTCAAAGGGGAAAAACAAGGGACTCCATTCCTCTCTGATCAACAAAACCCTCAAGTGCTGGCACCAGGTGGGGCCAAGGGGAGCAGGCTGGGCCCTGGAGGAGCCTGGTGTCACCCTACTTAGATGCAGGACGATCTCGAGGCATCAGCATCTGGATCCAGCCAGACCCTCTAGCTCAGTGGTTTTCAGCCGAGGCTATTTTGTCCCAAAGGGACATTTGGCAATGTTGGGAGATATTTTTAGTTGTCACAACTGCAGAAGGGCCGCTGGCATCTAGTGGGCGGAGGCCAGGGATGCTGCCCAGGCAGCCCCCACCACAAAGAATTTTCCAGCCCCGAATGTCAATAGTGCCGTGGTTGAGAAAGCCTGCTCTAGTCAAGTAGATTTTAACCAGGGGTCCTAAGACCCTTGGAAGGTCCATGGACGTCCTTCCAGAAATCCAGTCCCCTACCTAAAATCATAAGCAAAATTCAGGGTCTGTGTGTGGATGTGGATTTTTCCAGCATGATGACCATTTTAAGTGTCAGTCCAGTTTTGAGGTCAGATGTCATGCTGCATGGTCTGGTTGTTTTATGCTCAGTGCCTGGCGTGGGGCACGGCACACAGTAAGTGCTTGGGTACACACTGTTTGGATGAATGGTGGGGGGACATTAAAGAAATCCAGGAATTGTTCTCTTCTTCTCCACCCAAGTTCTGAACACATTGCAAAATAAGACACAGAAGGCCAATATGTCACCTTTGTAATGGATAAAAGCTAATTTAGAGAACAGAACATAGTTTAGCGTGAAAGCCAAATGGGCCTGCTCAATGAACCCCGGAAGCAGGCAGACCAACCCACTTTGTCACATACAACTCCGGATGAAGGCAGACCACCCACCTCCCAGCCCTCCCACCCCCCGCCCCCGGAGCAAAGCCCCAGTCCAGACCAGCGCTGTCCAATATAAACCTAGTGCAACCACACTTATAATTTGGAATTTTCTAGCAGCCACATCAAAAAAAAGTAATTTAAAAAACAGGTGAGATTAATTTTAATAATATATTTCATTTAACCCAATATCTCCAAAATATTAGCATTTTAACA